>JASTWK010001199.1:0-45366 GCA_030770225.1 Temnothorax unifasciatus
TGTTACACACACTATTTATATCACAATGCGTCTAAGTTTTAAAAAGGACTTGCAGGGCGAGGGGGGGCGAAGCCCCCCGAGCTCTTAAAAAAGAACTTGCGGGAGTTATTTCTCCCAACGAGGGGGGCGAAGCCCCCCGATTTGGGTCACTTTTTCCCAACGAGGGGGGGCGAAGCCTCCCCGAGTTGGCGTCATTTCTCCCAACGAGGGGGGGCGAAGCCCCCCCGATTGGGATAAATGACAGGGGGGTCCGGGGGGCGAAGCCCCCCCGGTGGGGGGGGGTCGTTGGGGGCGAAGCCCCCCCATTCTAGGAGCAGCTTGGAGCAGGCGGGGCGCGGGGGCGGCGGCCGGCGTCTGAGGCGGCGGGGGGAGGGGCGGAGCCCCTCCCCCCGCCTATGAAAAAGCAACGTTATACGGGAGCAAGCATGTCATTTTTTTCGATCGTCCTGGCGTGCGGAATCCGCGCGACACACGTGCACACACATATGAAAAAGCAACGTTTATTACAGGAGCAAGCATGTTAGGTTTTCGCCGGCTCGTAGCTCGAGGAACGGTACCTCACATGCCGAGCTTCCCGACGATCCGCGTTTCGTTCCCGACGACGAACGACTTATCGATCGTCCTGGCGTGCGAATCCGCGCGACACACGTGCACACCCATACACACACCGCTACGCGACTCCTCAATCCTCAATTCGGGTACACGAAAAATTTTATTGAGATCGATCTCGTTTTTTGACGTTTCTGAGGTTATGTCTGAGTATCGCTGTGATAATTCGCGTCAATTCGCGTAGTTGAAGTTGAAGAATCTTAACGACATCTCGCGGCGCACACGCGAAACACTACGCGTGTTCCGTGCGCTGCGATGCTAGCCACGCTATTGGACGGAGATGTGGCGACGCTAGCCACGCTATTGGATGAAAATCTTCGTCCAATAGCGTGGCTAGCGTCGGATGGAGAAAAGTAAGAAGAGTGTTGGCAATGGGTCGTGCGCAACACTTTTTCTGTGAAGATTTCCCGCACAGTGCGTAAATGTAGTGCGTAAATGTCGAGTATGCAATTGGTTATTTCGTGCACAGATGGCGCGCAAGAAATGAGCCATTTTCGACGCACATGTGATATAAAAGTTTATTACAGCAGAGATTGCAATGAAATTTACTGGCTTTTATTATATTTGAAGAAAATCAGTTTGTTCAAATGTATTTAAATAAATGTAGATATTATAAATGTATTTAATTTAGATCTTTCATGTACAGGATAAAGTTTAATGTAATTAAAAGATTTATTTAATTAATAATTTTTACGTTTTAATTTGTGACATAATCAAGAGACACGATAATGTCTCGCGCCGAGTGCGGAAAGGAACACGCGAAGACGCGAGTAAGACGCGCGAGTCGAATGCGATACGATTTTACGATTCTCATGGCGACGCTAGATCGAGCAAGAAAGAGACTGCAGATGTCTGCGCTTTTCGGCCGCTCGAAGCTGGCCGAACACCGAGCGCACAGCCGCCGCACTGGCCGCACACTAAAGCTATATCCACACAAACTTGCATAAGCCCATAAACATAAGCATAAGAGAATTGATTGGTCCATATGCATGATGTGCATAAGGAAATAGACCAATCCGTTTCTTTATGCATATGGTTATGCACCTTATGCAAATTTGTCTGGATAGACCTTTACGTGCCACGCGGCTGTTCGCTGCTGTGTGCGCGCGTCCGTCTCAGATGGTGGGGGGTCCCAGCTTCCAGCGTCCACGAAATAACAGCACTGTGTGGACCTACACAGAAGTAGTATGCAATAGTATGTGCTCACCACGTGTTCTAACATTTTTCTTCTCTTTCATGATTTTTTCATTTTATACGGAAAAAATCAAAATTGCCTTGCCGATAAACAGTAAGTAGTATGAAAATCGATAGAAATTAGGTTTCTGATTAATTTTTTGATTCAGTTCCGAGGTAAATTTTCGGTAGATAATTAATTCTTTTATTCACTGTGTGATCTTTTGTGTAACTTAATGTTAGATCGCTATAACCTAGATCAAACAATGAGATAAAAGATACATTAAATAAATAAAAAATACATTTTGAAAAATTGTAGTCATTTAGAGCCGATTTCACAATCTCCGATTAATATGATCCTCCGATTAAACTTACCCTTATCTCTTTCTGTTCCCCTTATTAGAAAGAGCCGAAGAAGTGAGTTTAATCGGAGGATTATGTTAATCGGAAACGGTGAAATCGGTAAATAAAAGCGTAAGCGTATGTGTAGCGAACGTAAAGCAATTTAAATTTTGCAATATTTTTTCTTTGTACGTGAACGTGTGTATGCCGTATGTTCTACCGTATGATACACACTATACCACGTGGTGGAACATGTTATAACGTGTATCGGAAAATGAGATAACAGATATACATTGAGCAAGATAAAAAATACATTTCGGAAAATCTTAAGGTAGTTGTATCGCGACAGTATTAGTCAAAAATAATGGTCACACTGCAATACAATAATGTACGGAAAACCATACTTATCTGTGTAAAACTTTTGATTGAGCTTGTACTGTTTTTACTCGCGCAGTAATGTCAGTATACCATCGAAATTAGCTCACGACGCTCGCGTAGTATGCTATCGAAATTATTTTGAATAGAATAGAAGAAATAGAAGCGAAAATGTCTGTTGAACGTTACAAAGGAGGATTAATGAGAGAAAAAGTATTGAAGAAAAGACTTAAAGCTTTAGCAGCCATGTCTGAACTATAACATACATATATCTAATCTTCATATGCGCAGTGTTGCAAGATCTTTACAGCTGTTAGCTGTCGTATGCGTCCACCGCTGAGAAATTGTGTACTTTATGTAACAATTGCTTCAAAACTATATAGACAAGAGTCTTGTACTTTTGTACATATTTTTGCATGTCTCTTTTGTCATCTCTTTGTTTTTCATTAAAATTGTATGAGTAGTTTGATCGCTACAATTACAAACGTAATATAGGAAGCCGTTTTCGTCCTACGATACATGTAAAAAGTGCTAAGTTTGATTTCCATTATTTCAACTTTGGTACAGTTCAAGCTTTTTCTACTTGCACGTGTGTGTAGAGCGTGTTTACATTAATATGCTGTTCAAATTTCAAAAGATTTCTATGAAAATGGGTTTTGCGATACAACTACCTTAAACCCATTCTACAATAACTGTGTAAAAGTATGCGGTAAGACGTAAGCAGTAAAAGCTGACCAACTACAATCGATTATTCTTGGATTGTAAAAATCTTATTAGTCAATAGCTTAATAACTCCTAAGTAGTACATACACGTTTTAGAAATGTTTTCTAAGCGTTTTTCCGAAACGTTTTATAACCGATTTCTAGAAACGTTTCTCATGAGTAAAAATATCCATTCGAAAAACGTTCGGTGGAACGTTTCTTTTCTGATAAAATAACGTTTAGAAAACTATTATAGAAACGTTTTGTTTTAATGTTAAAGACATTTAAAATTCTTACTTTTCACGTCTCTTGAACGTGTTTATGTCGTCTTTGAGACATGCGTGAGAATGTTCTAGAAGCTTTATGCATTATACCATCTATAATGTCTATTCTTTTTCGAAGAAATTTCTGAACTGGTGCACATTTGTGCAATAAGTTAAAGTAAAACAAAATTATACTTGTCTTACACTCTAACTTAATTGCATTACTGATGTGCACCAGTTCAGGAAGTTCTTCAAAATGAAACACACGTATAAATGTTCCTTCAATGCCATGGCCATGTTTAGCAGAATGTTTATTTTGCAACTGTTGGAAGTTTTTTAAGTTCAGATTTGTCCAATGACAAATAGATTAAGACCGATAGGAAAATTAATTAAAGTAAATAAGTGGATATATGTGCATGGATAAAATGATTTATTTTGTGCAATAATTAGTGCAATATAAATTTAAATCTTTCAAAAAAACTATTAAAGCTATTATATATATATAGATAAAGCAAATTATAATTTTGAAAGGAAGAATTTAACAAATAGAAATTTTGTAAACTGTAGAAACGTAAAAAATACATTTCTTAAATCACGGTTCCAAAAACATTTTTGTTCAAACGTTTTTTAATGGTTCTTTACGCCCGATATGGTTCTTAATGGTTATGAAATTATGTATACGTTCAAAATATGTATATGAAAATAATAATGTGCTACCTGGGCTGCTTACGCGTCTTACATCTTCTCTTACGACTATTGTAGAATGAAATTTTATAGTCATTTACAAGTTAAGCGTAAGTCTGGCGAATGTGAGCAATACAAATTGTGTAATTTTTTTGTTCTTTTATTTGTGCTCGTGCATGTGTGTGCTACGTGGTAGTAGAAGAACACAGAGCTCCCGATATTTCAGATTTATAAAAGAACATTTTTCTACATTAACAAAATTAAAAAATAACTGTTATTTTTTTTAAATAATTAATTATTTAATAATGACATTCGACACACACATGCAGATTATGTAATAATGTCAGTACTAGCAATGCGAATGGAAGCAAGATAAACTTATTGTTAGATTATACATATAATCTTAACGCTATAATTATTAATATATATAATATTATAATGCATTTTAGCATATGCTAAAAAAGAAAAGATTATTATTCTTTATATTCTTTATCCTCTTTTAGGGAGACAATATGACAACTCTCAATAAATCTTTAAATTGCGAGAGTTGTAGTCGATATCCCTACATCGGCAGAGTATCCGCAAGAGAAGAGGGTAGTGTTGACTTTGTCTATCAATTTGTGAAGAAAAGATTTGTTACTATAAGAAGAAACCGTCAGAATTTTGGCATATTCTTTACTACCAATAACATAATTGGACCACCCGTATCTTTAAATTATGGCGAACAATTTCATTTACCATGTTCTTTTGGAGAAACACATGTCAGAGTATGTACATTTTCTGGTGTTATATGTTATTGTCCTGTACAAAGTAATCACTATCTTCAAATTTATGTTACAAAATTTTCTATTTGACACATTTCGATTTTCTAATATAGCCGAGAAAGTATGGAGATATTTCAATATCTCCGTGGCAAAACGAAGATTTCATGAGACCGAGAATTGATTATACTCCATGGTATACACGAGGCCATATGACAAGCGAAAATAATTATATTGGTATATAATATTCGAATCGATAAATAAGATATTGTTAAAGAAGATACGGTTTTGTTGAGTAGAGAGTATAATTATATTTTCTATTTTTAAGATATCGAGTTTCATGAAGCTGTATATCCAGTCAGAGTCTCTATTTACGAAATATATAATCCTGGAAGCGTAATTCAAATTTCGGCTAAAGATTCGAATAATCACTGGATTCAGTTGTGGGATAAATCGTCTGAGATTGTACTTCCAAAATCAAGATTATTTTCTCCACCGTTATCGCATTCATGCGACTTCAAAACTAAAATGCTCAGACTAGTGTTTAAGGATAGCTCACGGATAGCTGATACAAAACTGGATGCTGTGATGCTTATCGGTACATCAGATTTGATCCTTCCTAGAAATCCTAACGAGAGTTTAAGTAATCTGTTAAAAGGAATTAACAACATGTACTCTCCACACCACGACGATGTTCACAATTTAACAGCGGATTCAAAAAGTGCACACTTGGATATAGTTCATCTGCAACGAAATTTTCCTGAATATTGTGTTATTTATAAAAGGTATTACTATTGTACATTAGGTAATATTTAAATCCTTTTTTCCTGTTAATAATGAAAATCAATTTGTTCCGATGATATTTGCAGCGAAATAAGAAGGATTAATTATGAAAATAATTTGAAGCACAAAAAGGCATCTCAAGAGGTAATCCCTGGATATGTGCAACCTCTTGGACAGGACTCGCGTCGTATTCTATCGGAAAGTTATAAGGAGCCATCACGTTGCAGTTTATCTGCGCTTCCTGTAAAGTATTCTAAGAAGTCTATTTCTCATCACAATATTTATTGCAATGACATTTCGTACTTTGAGTATTACAGTATTTATTTTGTATTATATTAATTATATTTTATCTTTACAGAATGAAATACTACTAAAAATATTTAAATACTTAGATTTGATAACATTATGCCGCATGAATGAAGTAAATAATGGGCGCTTTGATATTTTAACGCGGGATCCTCTACTCTATACACGTTTGAACATGCGAAGGATTATATCTGACAAATATATGTGCGATATATTTTGTTATTTTACACCTAGATGTAAATATTTGCAGCAATTAGATCTTACAGGAAGCTACTTTGATGTCGATGATTTCGTAAACTTTCTTGATAATTGCGGCAGGCGTTTAACGCATTTAAGATTAAGAGACTGCCGCATGGACTTAAATCCTGTCCTACTTAAAATTTCAGAGACATGCAAAAATTTGAAAGGTAACTATGCATATAGTATATGTATATAATTGTCAAGATTATGGGTAAATTACATAACAACTAATACAAATTTTTCTTAGAATTGGATCTATGTTGTTGTCATCGCATAGACGACGAAGGATTTTCGTATCTCGAAAGGCTAAATAATTTGGAACATATAAACTTTTATGGTACACGTATAAGAGCTGAACGTCTTTGCAAAATACTGCAAAATAATCAACGGATGCGTGAGTTACAATCGGAAGACTTAATAAATGATGCAGTTCTAATAGAGTTGGCAAATTCGTGTCGTGACTTGGAAGCAATATATTCACTGTACACATATGGTCGCAGGGTTACATCTCAGGGTATTAATGCTCTCGCCAACTGTAAAAATTTACAAAAAGTGATACTTTATCTGTAAGTGTGGGTGTGTGTGTGTGTGCTACATTTTCTTTTAAAATACACATTATTGTATTCTTTATTTTTGTTTGCTTCTCTTGCGAGCATCTTGAAAAAGTTACATGAACTTTTTGTTCGCAATTAAAATACTGTACTAATTATATAATTTTTGTTACAGAGACAAATACCTAGTTACTGATGACAGCTTATTTAGATTACTTTCTTCTTATCAACACTTGCAAGAAATTAATTTGTCCAAAGCTGTCCTCACTGATCACCGTTTGGAATTACTAGCGCAGTGCAAAAACTTGAAGATGTTACATCTTTTTGACGCAAAACTTGATGTACCTGATAATTGTTCCGTTATTTTGAAACAATGTCCTAAACTGCAGGAGTTTTATCTCTATTTCTGTAATATAAGTGATCAATTAGTTAATCAATGGAAGGAAAGATATCCGCATGTGTCCGTCTATACATACGAATAAAATGAAGTTTATGTTTACTATTTTGAAATATAAAAATTAATAATTTTTTTTGGTAATTATTTATTTTAGGGGAGGCACCTTTGATGACCTTGACCTTGACATATGTTGTCAAGGTCACCCTCCTGAGTGACCTTCAGAAAGTTTTAGCCAACGCTCGTTTTTTATTAAAAAGTTATAAACAAAAAAAGTTTGAAAAATGTAGCAGTTATTTTGAGTACTAATACACATAAATGACTGATATTTATGTGGAAATAGTACATGTATGAACGAAGGAAAGGTATTTAAAGCAGTAAATTGTTAGTATATTGAAAGAAAAGTTATTTAAAGCAGAGAATAGTTGGTATATTGAAAAGTATATATACAATCGTATATGTTAGAAAGCATAAATATAAAGTGACAAGTTTCCCTGCTTTAATCAAAAGCATAAACTGTTCTTTGCTTTAATCATTTAATTGAAATAACAGTATGTAAATACATTATTACCTTTTATTATTCTTTTTTTAATACATATATTATTAATTTTTACGTGGTTCGAAATTTAAATTTAACATTTCTTTGAAATAAACGTGGTAACTATAAACACGACTACGTCGATCTCGTCCAAATTCCTACAAATTTAAACAGTTAAATATTGTTAAAGCACGTCATCTAACCTATGTAAGTATTTTCTGCTTTAACAAAAAGACTTCAAATTATCAACAATTTACTGCTTTAAATGTTGTGTTTTGGTAAAGCAGCGACTTTCTCGTGAAATAAAGTATTCACTTCATTAACAAAAAGACTTTAATTTATCAACAATTTACTGCTTTAAATGTTGTGTTTTGGTAAAGCAGCGACTTTCTCGCGAAATAAAGTATTCTCTGCTTTAACAAAAACACTTCAATTTATCAATAATTTACTGCTTTAAATGTTGTGTTTTGGTAAAGCAGCGACTTTCTTGCAAAATAAAGTATTCTTTGCTTTAAGAAAAAGAAACGTATTAGTTTATGCCTTTCACAAAGTACTTAAAACAACTGCTACATTTTTCAAACTTTTTTGTTTATAATTTTTTAATAAAAAACGAGCGCCGGCTAAAACTTTCTGAAGGTCACTCAGGATGGTGACCTTGACAACATATGTCAAGGTCAAGGTCATCGGAGATGCCTCCCTTAAAATGCATAATTACCTTTTTTTTAAATTATTTGGTGCACAATATTGTAATAGAAGTTAAGGTGATGCTGGAGCCGTCTGTTTTACCAACATTTTTTGTCGGCACGTAGCGTCGTATTAATTTGACATAATTAAAAATTCTTCTCCAGAATTGCAGTACATACATTAATGATTCAGGGGAACTCCGATTTTATATAGAAAACGAGAAAAAATTACGAAAGTACAGATTTCCTTATCCTACTTTTATCCCAATATGGCGTCTCGAGTTGCGGCGAGCTGTCAGCTCGTCACAAGATGTATTTCATATAAGAGATATACCATTTGTACGAACGCGAAAACAAGTTCCCCTGAATTGCACAACAAGAAAAACGTCGAAAAAACCCCCAAATTAAGATTTGAAAGCGTAATATAAAAGTATAATGTCGATGTGTATCGTGCGTATGTGTGCGTGCAATGTAGCGTGCTATCCTTGTCTATATCTTTGTCTATACAAGGACAGATATAGTCGATAACATAGAAAATGGCAATTTTGTCGGTTATACAGACGGCTCCAGCATCCCCTTAATGCCTAATAAAAACAAAATAGTCGTATTTATTTATAATTTTGTTATTTTTGAACTTCTTTCTGTTTCTTTTTTCTTCATAATCTGACTTCTTTGGGCAATTATTTCATTTTTTAAGAAATATTGCAAAGCTATATTAATCACATCTTCAGTAAATTCTTGGTTTCTTTTCCGCAACCGCATGTCTCTTTCAAGAATTCGTTTGAAATTTGATCTCCTGTTATACTTTTTTTATAGCCACAGTTTTTAAATAATTTTCTGTAAAGTTTGTGTTATAAATTTTTCTATTTTGCTGAAACTAAACAACTCATCAAAGCTATCCCAGTAAGCAAGAAACATTTCAATTACATTGCAGCAACGCGTTATTGCAATATAGTTGAAATGTTAATTGATGTTACTTGCTTACTGGAATACATAAAATTGGTCGACATATCAGACGCGGATTGGGTTTCTCGAATCGTTTCTTGATTTTTATAAGCCGCTGAAATTCAAATCTGTCAGTGAAATTTTTCTGTTACATTTAGTTTTGACCTAAAAAAATTGAGGTCAAATGTGCAAAAAAAAAAATCGGGCACGTATAAAAAATACGTTATTTGGACAGCTCTAGCATTCAGGGGACTCGTAACAAATTTTTGTTCATGGAACTTTTTCATCATCTTTTGATGCTCTACAATTCTAGCCATGTCTGATTGCTGTTCATTGGAGACCTAATTTTTCATATGAAACTGGGCATAGTCCTTTATTTAAATTTGTCGAGAAATTTGTGTCTAATTGTAAAAGCAAATACTAAAATATTTTTTATACAGATGGACAATTCTGTAAAAAATAATTTGATTAATACATTAAAATATATAAAAATATAAGATACAAATATATTTTTTCTAATATCGTCTGCAAAGAAATGGTTAGAAGTGTCCCTCATTGAATTTGATGGCCTTTAGATATGTTGTAGAGCATCAAAAAATATTAGACCTATATTTTTTTAGCTGTATATCTCAACGTTTAGTGGTTGTAACAACTTCTCAAAAATAGATTTTTTCATTATTAACGAATATCTTCGAAAATGTAAAATATATGAGTAAAGCGTCTTATACAAAAGTTAAGAGTGTTATGATATTTTATACTTTTTGCAATGATATATTCACATTTTTCAAAAATGTCAAATTTTTTAATTTACCCCCATCTCCACCTATTATTTTTATAAAATTTTGTAAGGACAAAAATTAAAGAGCATTGAATGCCAAATCCATCCATGTTTATTAATATTATGATTTGACTGTTTGATTTTTGGAAAACGAGATGATAACATCATGTTACAGGCGCCTCGCTGTTAAGATCCTACGTATTGCATTATTTCTTTTCGGTGTCGTAACAGGTGGCCCAAAGACATTTGATCCGTGACGTTTGATCCCCGACATTTGATCCCCGACATTTGATCCGGAGACGAAAAAACCAGAAGACACATGATCCGCACGATGTAACTGTACGTTACCGTTACAGTTACTACCGAAAAATATAACTCTATTACTAAATCATTACTAAGGAAAAGTAATTTGTAACGGTAACGTGTTACTTTACAACCTTGCTAATTAAAGAAATAAAAAATATAAAAATAGAAAAAGTGTAATAAAAATCCACTCTTGGCCAACGTAAATCCTTTTTTTTAAATTGATTAAAAAATAATAATTAGCTAATGTAAATAGGTTCACGAACAATCAAATTTAAAGTATAAAAACTTGTGTTAACGAGCCACGAAGATATTAGGTACCTGAGAATATGCTTTTTGAGTATAGGAGTGTCTTCTACAGGGTGTATCAGATCGGTCCTTTATGTATTTTGTTTTTAAAATATTGATCCTACTTATGAATAATAAACAAGAAGTAACCTTTTCCAAAAACAATAACATAATAATTGCTTTTGTTTCCAAATTTAATTTTTTTTGTATACCGAAATTTTCAAGTGCTTCAATAATTCAACTTTCTTGAACTGGGGTTCTTTTCGTGTATTTTCCTTTTAAGTGCCATTAACTACAAAACTCTTGAACAACTCTTTCTTGTAGCCACACATTTAAGAGATATGATATTATTTGTAAAACTCTTATTTTACAGTTTTGTTCTGACGTTTCGGCACTTAAAAAAAAGCTCCAAAGTACTATATATATATATATATATATATATATATATATCTAGATATCTATATATATCTATGTATTATATATATTCTATATATATATACGCATATATAAGTGTTTTATTATGGTACATAGAGTCCCTCGTAGTCAGAATCTGGCCATACGGTAGCAACTTTTGATTTTTTTTAATACGAATTAGGATCTAATCCGAAATAGGCACTTTACCCTACTGGCCCTTGTATCTCTAATTATTTTCTGTGCAAAAGCCTATTTTATTATCTTACAAAAAGAGAACTTTACAAAGGCGAAAAAGATTTAATATAAAAAACGCCAATAATTCATAATCCCGTAAAATAAGAAACCTTACAAAGGTGAAAAAAAGACATGCCAAGTACATAAAACAAATACGCAAAAAATATATACAAAAATATATCTAGCAGTATGCATAATAGATGTTTAAAAGAATTGAATTATTCAAAGATAAATTGTTCTAAAATAGATATGAAATTAATACAATTATAACTAAGTATTTTAATACTAAAAAAAACCTCCAAAAAGCTTAGCTGTAAAAAACTTACTTCAAAAATATACTACTAAAAAATGGGTAGAACTTCAGTGTACTTAAGTAAAAGAATTATATAATGCATCTAAAAGTATATTCAGCAAAAACTTAATGTATCGAAAAGCGTAAACGTAAAACGTAAAAGAAAGTTTTATACATCCAAAGGTATATGCAGAAACATTTTAATGGATTTAAATGTATAAGCAGCAATAGTTTAACGCATCTAATGTTATTTCATGCAAATTTGAAAACGCAAAAAAATTATTATAAGACTACAGTTGATTAAAGATCAACTGGATTATAGTGAAGAAAATACTTGGTGTGCCCACGTTAAGTTCATTTAATAAGTACAAAAGAACTGATTAAGTGAATAAATGTAATTAATTCTAATTAAAGCCATCTTAATGACTTTAAATTTAGCTTAAAAATTTCAAAATTAATTAAAAAATAGGGACTACAGGTAATATTTACTTATTATATGTGCTACATAATTTTTTAAAATTACGTAAAAATATATCAGTATATATAATGATGAACGATGATAATTATCCACCAATTGGATTTATAAGTGCCATGATTTGTATAGTATTTATTTGCTAACTGAATTTTGTTTTCATTAACCTGACATTTTGAAAAAAGAGAACAGAGAACTTGAGTTGCCAGTAAATAATTAAGAATTGATAGAAGTGTAATGTTCGACCCAACTGGCCAAAATTTTTATTGCTCAATCCAACGCTACGTTTCGACCGTAGATTCCGGTCCTTTTCAAGCGTAAAATGTACTCACAAATATTGATTGGTCAGACATAATGTCCAAACTATGTCGAATCTAAAAACTAAACAACAAAGTTGAGAGCTCCGCAATAGTGTAAAAAAATATAAAAAAAGAGAAAAGGGGGATATAAAAATTCTATAAATAAACTTACATATTTGTGCGTTGAAATTAAAATTATAGGAAACATATTACACAGCATATTCGCTGTGTCAGAGCCATGCGGTGGCAAATTCTAAACTGACAAATTTGACTAACAGACAGTGTGCCGTCAATAACAAAACGAATCCTGGAGAGGGAAGTAGAGGAGAAGGAAAGGCAATTATATTTTCTTTATTATGTGTTCGTAGAGAACATTAAGATTCTCCGTGTCCTTTTGTAAGTTAATAGTGTCGTTAAATTTTTTAATAAAAAAACATCTCCGCTAATTCCCTCTTTTTGATCTGTCTCTCTTTTGCTTGAATGCCTTAAATCTCAATATTCCGATATTTTTTAGATATGTGGATGACATTTTTGCCGTTGTCCCCAAAGCAAGTGTGGGCTTGATATTGAAAGTCTTTAATGAGTATCATCCTAGACTCAAGTTCACGTATGAAATTGAAACGAATGCGTCACTCAACTTCCTTGACATGACCGTTATCAGGAGCGGTTGCAAATTAATAACAAATTGGTATCGGAAGCCTACATTCTCTGGAAGATACACAAATTTTCACTCCAACCATCCACTAAAATACAAGCTAAATACTATCACCAGCCTAGTGGATCGCGCTATTCTACTCTCGGACGATAAATTCCATGAAGAGAATATCAAAATAGTTAAAGAAATTTTGAATAACAATAGTTTTTCTAAACCGCTTGTTAACAAATACATCGCTAAACGTTTAAACATTCTCAAAATACGTAATAATACGCAGAACACTCCCACGGACAATAGTACGAGTTTTGTTTCAAAAGACTGCATACCGCTACCGTATGTCGGGGGGTTGAGTGATAACATTAATCGTACGCTAAAAAATCTTCACATCACTACTTTGTTCACAATTCCCAAGAAACTTGACTGCTTAATTAAAAGAGGCAAAGATAGAATTGATGATCTCAAACAGACTGAAATAGTATATAAGATAAATTGCAAAGACTGCAAGGCCACATACATAGATCAGACAAAAAGGCATTTATGCACGCGTCTCAGGGAGCAGAATGATGTCAGAAAACACACTAGCAATCATTCCGTAGTGAGCGAACATCGAATATCTCACGGGCACGATTTTGATTGAGAAAAACCAAAAATATTACATAAAGAGAGACAGATCAAAAAGAGGGAATTAGCGGAGATGTTTTTTATTAAAAAATTTAACGACACTATTAACTTACAAAAGGACACGGAGAATCTTAATGTTCTCTACGAACACATAATAAAGGAAATATAATTGCCTTTCCTTCTCCTCTACTTCCCTCTCCACGATTCGTTTTGTTATTGACGGCACACTGTCTGTTAGTCAAATTTGTCAGTTTAGAATTTGCCACCGCATGGCTCTGACACAGCGAATATGCTGTGTAATATGTTTCCTATAATTTTAATTTCAACGCACAAATATGTAAGTTTATTTATAGAATTTTTATATTCCCCTTTTCTCTTTTTTTATATTCTTTTACACTATTGCGGAGCTCTCAACTTTGTTGTTTAGTTTTTAGATTCGACATAGTTTGGACATTATGTCTGACCAATCAATATTTGTGAGTACATTTTACGCTTGAAAAGGACCGGAATCTACGGTCGAAACGTAGCGTTGGATTGAGCAATAAAAATTTTGGCCAGTTGGGTCGAACATTACACTTCTATCAATTTTGAAAAAAAGTAGGAATTTTAACTAATACAATTATTTTATTATTTAATTTGCTTGCAAATTCTAAGAATCTCGCAGAACATGTTGAAATTGTGTATAAAATTATTTATATTGTTCAATATATTATCGTTTATACGTATTGAATCTTGAGATTGCAATGAAGTTTACTGGCTCTTATTATATTTGAAAAAATCTTTTGTTCAAATGTATTTAAATAAAATGTATTTAAATGTAGAGATTATAAATGTATTTAATTTATATTTTTTACGTACAGGATAAATTTCAATATAATTAAAGGTTTATTTAATTAATAATTTTTACGTTTTAATTGTGACATAATCAAGAGACACGATATAATGTCTCGCGCCTAGTGCGGAAAGGAACACGCGAAGATGCGAGTAAAACGCGCGAGCCGAGTGCGATAGGATTTTACGATTCTCGTGCCTGGCGACGCTAGTTCGAGCAAGAAAGAGACTGCAGATGTATGTCTGCGCTTTTCGGCCGCTCGAAGCTGGCCGAACGCCGAGCACACAGCCGCCGCACAGTCAAATGGTGGAGGGTCCCAGTCCCAGTAGTGTTCACGAAATAACAGTACCGTGTAGACCTACTACTATATCTTGCTGATAAACAGTAAGTAGTATATGAAAATCGATAGAAATTAGTTTTTCTGATTAATTTTTTCATTCGGTTCCGAGATAAATTTCCGGTAGATAATTAATTTTTATATATATTTTCACTGTGTGACAATTTGTGCGACTTATTTTTAGATCGCTACTTAACCTATTAACCTATATCAGAAAATGAGATAAAAGATACATTAAGGTGGTTCTTGCATTTAGGTCAAAAGTAGATAGCCCGGAAAATATGATCGATATTAAATGAAAAGTTAACGTTCCTAGTGTGTGTCTGAAAAATTTTGAATTTTTTTACCGCTTGGTTCCGGAGATATATGATATATGTCCGTAAACTTTGCCAATTTTACATGGTGATAATAGAGAAAGGGGGGTCAGATCACGCATTCATGGAATACGTTCATACTTCTCGAGTAGATGAACTAATAAAAAACTGTTTAATCGATGCAATAAACATTTCTAAAGATACTGACGCGACACCAAACTGATTGACCATACCGTATATAAATAAAGCGAAACTTTCGACAAACTTTCGGCAACTTTCGACGTTTCGACACGACACGAGAGTCATGGCGGCCGTCTTGAGTGGCTGCTTGTCAACGTCGCACGCGTCAGCTGACGCACAAGGCGCGTGTCCTACCATTCTCCCACCGTTGAATGGAGGTTATAGGGATAACATATCTTTTTCGGCAGTTGTATGAATATATTCACTATCGCGGAATTGTAGAAATTGTGATGTACATTTTTTCTATTTTATTATATATTTTATTCTTTACCGGCGTGATCATATTTATAGTTATATCACGAACTCTAGTCAAATTTGTGACTTTGCTCTATTATTTTCAGTTTATAAGCATCGGTTAAATGAGAAAAAACCTTACGGAATCATTAATTTTAATGTATGCTGATATTTACATACTATAAATTATTCATATTTGTCACTAGTAACAATAGTTGTTTTTGAGACTTCAAAGTACTGCAAGAACCACCTTAAATAAATTAAAAAATATATTTTAAAAAACATTAGTTATTTAAAAGCGTAAGCGTAAGTGCAGTGAACGTAAGCAATTTAAATTTTGCAATTATCTTTCTTTGGTGCAACGTGTGTATGCCGTATGTTTTTCTACCGTATGAAACACATTACCACGTGGTGGAACATGTTAGGTTATAAAGTGTATCGAAAAATGAGATAAAATATACATTGAGTAAAATAAAAAATACATTTCGGAAAATCTTAAACCCATTCTACAATAACTGTAAGAGTATGCAGTAAGATGTAAGCAGTAAAAGTTGATCAAACTACAATCGATTATTATTCTTGGATTGTAAAAATCTTATTAGTCAATAGCTTACTCCTAAGTAGCACATGCACCTTTTAGAAATGTTTTATAACCAATTTCTAGAAATGTTTCTCATGAGTAAAAATATCCATTCGAAAAACGTTCGGTGGAACGTTTCTTTTCCGATAAAATAACGTTTCAAAAACTATTATAGAAACGTTTTGTTTTAATGATAAAGACATTTAAAATTTTTACATTAGAAGACATTTAGAATTCTTTTCACGTCTCTTGAACGTGTTTATGTCGTCTTTGAGACATGCGTGAGAATGTTCTAGAAGCTTTATGCATATACCATCTATAATGTCTATTCTTTTTCGAAGAAATTCCTGAACTGGTGCACATTCGTGCGATAAGTTAAAGTAAAACAAAATTATACTTGTCTTGCACTCTAACTTAATTGCATTACTGATGTGCACCAGTTCAAGAAGTTCTTCAAAACGAAACACGTATAAATGTTCTTTCAATGCCATGGCCATGTTCAGCAGAACATTTATTTTGCAACTGTTGGAAGTTTTCTAAGCTCAAATTTGTCCGATGACAAATAGATTAAGACCGGTAGGACAAAAATAATTTAAGTAAATAAGTGGATATTTGTGCGTGGATAAAATGATTTATTTTGTGCAATAATAATTAGTGCAATATCAATTTAAATATTTCAAAAAAGGCTATTAAAGCTATTATATATATATATATATATATATATATATATATATATATATATATATATATATATATATATATATATTTATATATGTTACGGGAAATTTGATAAATTGGGTATTATGCATAATGGCCAGGCAATATGCATAATTCCCAATTTTTTCGGTCAAAATAATTAATAGAGAAAAATTAATCAAATTTCCCGGTTATTATACACATTTCCCAATGCTAAATGGTCATTTTGATAATCACCTTATTTGAGTTGATTTTCTCGGCAATCTTAAGATTGCTTAGAGGGCTTTTGGTATAATCTTACGAAGTGTCCAATTTTAGTACGTGGTAGATTTACATGTGGTTATTGTTTTGAAATCTTTGGTAAATGTCTACAATTAGGGCCCCAACGAGAAATCAATTAAAAAGAGTTCTTTTTCAGTATCTTTGCCCCCCGAATCCAAAACTGTTAATAAAATTTGGGGGACGCTTGTATTTACTAAGATATTGTAGTAAACATTGACATAAAATCATTATTTTCAAAAGTTAATGACTTTGTGGAGTAGACCTTGTTTCACTTTGCACAGTAAACATAATTCTCGTGTTCTCACAAAAATCATAACGTTACAGTGTTCGATCGACAATCGAGCCACTTGTACATAGGTTAATGACGCGCTTTAAAAGTATTTAACTGTTTAAAGCGCGTCACTAATCTATGTACAAGTTTAGCGACAAAATAGTTGCTTTTTTCGAAGTCTTCGGAAAATTTTTTCCACCGAAAAAGAACACAACCGACAATGAGTAATAATTAATCCGTATTTGATAAATAGAAAAACCAAATATCCGAGTTTAGTGTTTTTTTTTTCTTATTTTCTTAACGATATTTTAAAAAATTCTAGCAACCCCCAAATTTTATCAACAGTTTTGGATTCGAGGGGCAAAAATACATAGAATTTACCTCTTTTCAATTTATTTCTCGTTGGGGCCCTAATTGTAGACATTTACCGGAAGTTGAAATTATATATTATAGACAGACTGCCATTCTTTTTAGAAAGATATTTTAATATGTTAATCACATTTCCCATTTATCTGTGGGCATTATGCATAATGACTGGTCAGTTTGATTAATTTGAACATTTTTGCTTTTATTATTTAAATGTCCCGAAAGAAGCGGGATTATGCATATTGCCCGGCCATTATGCATAATGACCGAATTAATCAAATTGCCCGTAACATATACATATATATATATATATATATATATATATATATATATATATATATATATATAGATAAACCAAATTATAATTTTGAAAGAAAAAATTTAACAAATAGGTATTTTTGTTAACCGTAGAAACGTAAAAAGTTCGTTTCTTAAATCACGGTTTCAAAAACATTTTTGTTCAAACGCTTCTTAATCGTTCTTTATGGTTATGAAACTATGTATACGTTCAAAAAATGTATATGAAAATAATAATGTGCTACCTGGGCTGCTTACGCGTCTTACATCTACTCTTACGACTATTGTAGAATGAAATTTTATAGTTATTTAGAAATTAAGCGTAAGTCTGGCGAATGTGAGCAATCGAAATTGTGTAATTTTTTTGTTCTTTTATTTGTGCTCGTGCACGTGTGTGCCACGTGGTAGTAGAAAAACACACAGAGCTTCCGATATTTTAAATTTATAAGAGAACATTTTTCTACATTAACAAAATTAAAAAATAACTGTTATTTTCTTTAAAATAATTAATTATTTAATAATGATATTCAACACACACATGCAGACTAATAATAATGTCAATGTAATAATATCAATACTGGCATGGTAATGCGAATGGAAGCAAGATAAACTTATTGTTAGATCATACATATACTTAACGCTATAATTATTAATATATATAATATTATAGTGTATTTTAGCATATGCTAAAAAAGAAAGGATTATTATTCTCTATATTCTTTGCATTTTTTTAGAGAGACAATATGACAACCCACAATAAATTTTTAAATTGCGAGAGTTGTAGTCGATATCCTTACATCGGGAGAGTTTCCATAGGAGAAAAGGATAGTGTTGACTTTGTCTATCAATTTGTGAAGAAAGTATATGTTACCACGAAAAGAAACCATCAGAATTTTAGCATATTCTATACTGCCCCTGACATAATTGGACCACCCGAATCCTTAAATTATGGCGCACAATTTCATTTACCATGTTTTTTTGGGGAAAAATATGTCAGAGTATGTGTATTTCCTGGTATTCTCTGTTATTGTCCTGTACAAAGTAATCGCTATCTATAAATTTATGTTACAAGATTTTCTATTTGACACATTTCGATTTTCTAATATAGCCGAGAAAGGATGATTTGGATATTTCAATATCTCCCTGGCAAAACGAAAATTTCATGAAACAGGAAATTGACGGTACTGTATGGTATACACGGGGCCATATGACGAACGAAAATAATTATATTGGTATGTAATATTCGAATAGATAAATAAGATATTGTTAAAGAAGATACGGTTTTGTTGAGTAGAGAGTATAATTATATTTTCTATTTTTAAGATATCGAGTTTCATGAAGCTGTGTATCCAGTCAGAGTCTCTATTTACGAAACATTTCGTCCTGGAGGCGTAATTCAAATTTCGGCTCAAGATTCCAATAATCACTGGATTCAGTTGTGGGATGAATCGTCTCAGATTGTACTCCCAAAACCAAGATTATTTTCTCCACCGTTATCGCATCCATGTGACTTCAAAACCAAAATGCTCAGACTAGTGTTTAAGGACTGCTCACGTAAATTTTATGCAAAACTGGATGCTGTGATGCTTATCGGTACATCAGATTTGATCCTTCCTAGAAATCCTAACAAGAGTTTAAGTAATCTGTTAAAAAGAATTAACAGCATGTACTTTCCACACCATGACGATGTTCAGAATTTAACAGCAGATTCAAAAAGTGCGCACTTGGATATAGTTCATCTGCAACGAAATTTTCCTGAATATTGTGCTATTTATAATAGGTATTACTATTGTACATTAGGTAATATTTAAGTCCTTTTCTCCTGTTAATAATGAAAATCAATTTGTTCCGATGATATTTGCAGCGAAATAAGACGGTTTAATTATAAAAGTAATTTGAAGCACAAAAAGTGCAAAAAGGCATCTCAAGAGGTAATCCCTGGATATGTGCAACCTCTTGGACAGAGATACTCGCGTCGTGTTCTATCGAAAAGTTATAAGGAGCCATCACGTTGCAGTTTATCTGCGCTTCCTGTAAAGTATTTTAAGAAGTCTATTTCTCGTCATAATATTTATTGCAATGACATTTCGTACTTGAAATATTAAAGTATTTATTTTGTATTATATTAATTATATTTTATTTTTACAGAATAAAATACTACTAAAAATATTTAAATACTTAGATTTGGTAACATTATGCCGCATGAATGAAGTAAATAATAAGCGCTTTGATATTTTAACACGGGATCCTCTACTCTATACACGTTTGAACATGCGATGGATTAAATCTGAGAAATATATGTGCGATATGTTTTGTTATTTTACACCTAGATGTAAATATTTGCAACAATTAGATCTTACAGGAAGCAACTTTGATGTTGATGTTTTCGTAATTTTTCTTGATAATTGCGGCAAGCATTTAACGCATTTAAGATTAAGTGGCTGCCGCATGTATTTAAATTCTGTCCTACTTAAAATTTCAGAGACATGCAAAAATTTGAAAGGTATATGCATATAGTATTTAATTGTCAAGATTATGGGTAAATTGCATAACAACTAATACAAATTTTTCTTAGAATTGGATCTAAGTTGTTGTCGACTCATAGACGACAAAGGATTTTCGTATCTCGAGAAGCTGAAAGGTTTGGAACGTTTAAACCTTTCTGATACAAATATAACAAATGAACGTCTTTGCAAAATACTGCAAAATAATCAACAGATGCGTGAGTTACAATCGGACTGTATAAATGATGCAGTTCTAAATTTATGTCGTGACTTGGAAGTAATATATTCAGTGTACGCATATAGTCTTGCATCTCAGGGAATTAATGCTCTCGCCAACTGTAAGAATTTACAAAAAGTGATACTTTATCTGTAAGTGTGTATGCTACATTAAAAAAAAAACACATTATTGAATTCTTTATAGAAATTTGTTTGCTTCTTTTGCGAGCATCTTGAAAAAGTTACATGAATTTTTTTTTCGCAATTAAAATACTGTACTAATTATATGATTTTGTTACAGAGACAATTGCTCAATTATTAATAACAACTTATTTAGATTATTTTCTTCTTATCAACACTTGCAAGAAATTTATTTGTTCAATGCTGTTTTCATTGATCACCGGTTGGAATTACTAGCGCAGTGCAAAAACTTGAAGATGTTATGTCTTTTTGGAGCGAAACTTGATATACCTGATAATTATTCTGTTATTTTGAAACAATGTCCTAAATTACAAAAGTTTTATCTTAAGCACTGTAATATAAGTGATCAATTAGTTAATCAATGGAAGGAAAGATATCCGCATGTGTCCGTTTATACATACGACGACGACTGATAAAATGAAGTTTATGTCTACTATTTTAAAATATAAAAATTAAAAATTTTTTATTTATTTATCCGGTGCACAATATTGTAAAAGAAGTTATAATGCTTAATAAAAACAAAATACTATTTATTTATAATTTTGTTATTTTCAAATACTTCTTTCTGTTTTTTTTTATAATTTGACTCTTTTGGGCAATGATGTCATTTTTTTTAGAAATATTGCAGAAGCTACATTAATAAAATCTTCAGTAACTTCTTGGTTTCTTTTTCGCAACCGCACGTCTCTTTCAAAAATTCGTTTGAAATTTGATCTCCTGTGATACTTTTTTTATAGCCACAGTTTTTTTAAATAACTTTCTGTGAAGTTTTTGTTGTAAATTTTTATATTTTCTTGAAACTAAACAGCTCATCAAAGCTATCCCAGTAAACAAGAAACATTTCAATTACATTGCAGCAACGCGTTATTGCAATATAGTTGAAATGTTAATTGATGTTACTTGCTTACTGGAATACATAATATTGGTCGACATATATCAAGCGGTTTGGGTTTCTCAAATCAAAGGGCAATGCCTAATTTTTCATATAAAACTAGGCATTGCCCTTTATTTAAATTTGTCGAGAAATATGTGTCTAATTGTAAAAGCAAATACTAAAATATTTTTTATACAAATGGAAAATTCTGTGTAAAAAATAATTTGATTAATACATTAAAATATATAAAAATATAAGATACAAATATATTTTTTCTAATATCGTCTGCAAGGAAATGGTCATAAGTGTCCCTTATTGAATTTGATGGCCTTTAGATATGTTGTAGAGCATCAAAAAATATTAGACCTATTTTTTTTAGCTGCATATCTCAACATTTAGTGATTGTAACAACTTCTCGAAAATAGATTTTTTCATTGTTAACGAATATCTTCGAAAATATAAAATATATAAGTAAAGCGTCTTATACAAAAGTTAAAAGTTTTATAATATTTTATACTTTTTGCAATGATATGTTCACATTTTTCAAAAATGTCAAATTTTTTAATTTACACCCACCTATTATTTTTATAAAATTTAAAAATTTTGTAAAAACAAAAATTAAAAAGCATTGAATGCCAAATCTATCCATGTATATTAATATTATGGTTTTACTGTTTGATTTTTGGGAAAACGACATGATAACGTCGTGCTACAGGCGCCTCGCTGTTAAGATAAGTATTGCATTATTTCTTTTCAGTTGCGCTGTATTCAATTACGGCCTCGTGTGCATATTTCCTCGTACTAAAATATAAAAACAGATTAATCCTAATATGCGATTAGAGTACATAAAGAAAAAAATATACATAAGACTACATAAAGAAATAATAATAGCTAATGTAAATATGCTCACGAACAATCAAATTTAAAATATAAAAACTTGTGTTAACGAGCCACGAAGATATAGGTACCTGAGAATATGCTTGAACCGGGGTTCTCTTCGTGTATTTTCCTTTCAAGTACCATTAACTACAAAACTCTTGAACAACTTTTTCTTGTAGCCACACATTTAGGAGATATGATATTATTTGTAAAATTCGTATTTTACAGTTTTCTTCTGACGTTTCAGCACTTGAAAAAAAGCTCCAATGCATTATATATTATGTATATCTATATATTATACAGGGTGTTCCGTAAGTCGAAGTCATCCGCTCGGGAGGTAAAAGAAGAACCAAAAACAAGAAAGAAGGTTGATACAAACATAGGTCCAAAAATGCGTTGTTTTCGAGTTATCGCTATTTTAAAATTTGAAATTGCTTTGCCTTCGAATTTTTTTGTCAAAATTGAAATATAAGATGATTTAATGAGTTTTAAAACACAACTAAAGTCAAATAAAAGTTGCGGGCTGCTTTAGCACTACCTAGGATGCACCGCGTGGTGGTACAGCCCACTTAGCATCCCTTGACGGAGATCAGGACCCCACAGTTCGTCACTCCTGTGGTATTTAGTGACTCCAAACCCTTTCTGCGTGTGTATGTTTGTGTGTGTGTGTGTGTGTGTGTGTGTGTGTGTGTGTGAATGCAAAAGTTATATGAGGTGTTCGAAATGACCTCCTGCACGAATGCAGGCTTTAAGCTTTCTTTCTAAGAAGTCCCGAACTCTTTGTAGCACTTACGGTTTTTTTTTAATGTTTTCAAATCCATTAATTCTTCTTTGCCTAAGTTCATGAACGTTATTAACTGGCCGTTTATAAACAAAGGATTTTAAATTATCTCAAAGATAGAAATCATACGGATTGAGATCGGGTGACCTAGGAGGCCAACAAGGCAAAGAAAAATATTACTTTTTTATCTACTGAAGTTCAATTCCGTCGTTTACAATTCTTTGAAATTCACTCAATTATTTCCTTAAAAATTGGAAAAATTTTGTAACTAAGTTTCAAAAAGATTTGAGTTCCCAAAAAGATAATGAAAAAATATACAATTTATAGCACTCCCCGGAAAATTCTACCCTTGTTTGATCTATAATTTTTTGAAATTCGGTCAATTATTTTCCGAAAAATTAGAAAAATTAAAAAAACCGGTTTTCAGAAAATCGGTAACAAAAAACTATACACATAGTAGCACTCCCCGGAAAATTCTACCACTATTTCATATACTTTCGGTAAAAATTCGGTTTAGGAGTTTGGGCTGGGTGTTGATGAGTCAGTCAGTCAGTCAGTCAGTCAGGACATCTTCCTTTATATATATAAATTTGAAGAAAATTAGTTGTTCAAATGTATTTAAATAAATGTAGAGATTATAAATATATTTAATTTATATTTTTTATGTACAGGATAAATTTTAATACAATTAAAAGATTTATTTAATTAATAATTTTTTCGTTTTAATTGTGACATAATTAAAGGGACACAATATTGTCTCGCACCTAGTGGGGAAAGAGACACGCGAAAACGCAAGTAAAGGTCAATCCAGACAAACTTTCATAAGTGCATAAGCATATACATAAAGAAATATATGGATTGGTCTATTTTCTTATGCACATGTATATGGACTAATCAATTTTCTTATGTTTATGTTTATGCGCTATGCAAGTTTGTCCGAATAGATCTTAAAGGCCATCGCAAACAAAATGCATAGCTTAGCATAAGCGTAGCATAAGACCGCTAAACCAATGAGCATCCAGCATAAAGTAATTGCCATATTTATAAACATAAGATGCTCATTGGTCCAGCGGTCTTATGCTATACTTTTGCAGCCTATGCAATTTTGTGTGCGATGGCTTAAGATACGCGAGGCGAGTACGATAGGATTTTACGATTCTCGTGGCCGGCGACGCTAGCTTGCGAGCACACAGCCGCCGCACAGTCGGATGGTGGAGGGTCCTAGCAGCAGTGTCAACGAAATAACAGCATTGTGTAGACCTACTATTGTATTGCTGATAAACAGTAAGTAGTAAGAAAATCGATAGAAATTAGTTTTTTTGATTAATTTTTTGATTCAGTTCCGAGTTAAATGTCCGGTAGATAATTAATTCTTATATTCACTGTGCGACTTATTGTTAGATCGCTACAACCTATATCAGAAAATAAGATAAAAGATAGATTAAATAAATAGGAAAATATATTTTGAAAAATTTTAGTCGTTTGAAAGCGTAAGCGTAAGCAATTTAAATTTTGCAATTATTTTTCTTTGGTGCAACGTGTGTACGCCTTATGTTCTTCTACCGTGTGAAACACATTACCACGTGGTGCAACATGTTATAACGTGTATCGAAAAATGAGATAAAAGCATCGAGTAAGATAAAAAATACATTTCGGAAAATCTTGAACCCATTCTACAATAACTGTAAGAGTATGCAATAAGACGTAAGCAGTAAAAGTTGAACAATCGATTATTTATTCTTGAATTGTAAAAATCTCATTAGTCACAGGCTTACTCCCAGGTAACACATACACGTTTTAGAAATGTTTTCTAAGCGTTTTTCCGAAACGTTTTATAACTGATTTCTAGAAACGTTTCTCATGAGTAAAAATATCCATTCGAAAAACGTTCGATGAAACGTTTCTTTCCGATAAAATAACGTTTCAAAAACTATTATAGAAACGTTTTGTTTTAATGATAAAGACATTTTAGATAAAGACATTTAAAATTCTTATTTTTCAACTCTTTTGAACGTGATTATGAGACATACCTCGTCTTTGAAACATGTGCGAGAATGTTCTAGAAGCTTTATGCATATACCATCTATGACTTCTATTCTTTTTCGAAGAAATTCCTGAACTGGTGCACATTCGTGCAATAAGTTAAGGGGTAATATACACCTAGCAGGGTCCTAAAAATCGTTTTTTCAATTTTCACATTTTCTTCATGTTTGATATGTTAAGAATGTCTGTTGAAAATTTTAAGTGGAATTTCCCAAAAATTACAAAGTTATAACCTAGAGAGTAAATGCATTCGTTGGACGGGCGCCGCGCCGCGTCGGGTCGCACAGGTAGCAGCACGACGCGCCGCTCAGGTAGCACGGTCTTACCGTCCCTTCAGTCTTATTGTGCTCGGATCCATTGTGTTTCTTGGTATAACGGTATTTTATTGGTCTTGCATAGCCTGTCTCTGTCATATTTTAAACGCTACGGCTATCCTGACAGAAACTTAGCGTGCTTCGTCAATAGCTTGCCGTTCGTGTATAGCTGTGCGTTAGAGCAAGTGTCGAAGCCTTCGTTTGTGAATAAAGTATTCAGGAGTAAAGATGGAAGAGAAAAAAGGTTCTAGAGAGAGCCACAGATTGGACGAATTCGGAAAGATCGCAAAAGGAAGAAAATGCCGCCTGAAAATCGATACAATGCAGAAAGAACTGAATTGAATGTAAATGACAGTGCCAAAAAATTGAAGGGCGCACGAGACGTTCCAGTGCCAGAAGAATTAAGCATCGGATATCGAATTTTGAATTTTGTGACGGTGTTTTCTGCTTTGTCGGAATGTATGAAATGCAAAACGTGCGGAGGTGACGTGCAGTTTAAATCAGAAAGCATCCGAAAACCGAGATTCAAAATTTTGGTTTTGTGTTCATCATGCCAGCCGTCTTCCATACCTTCGTACCCTTATATAGGCAACTTTTTACCATTACAACTCCACAGACAGCAAGCCTGAACATAAATATTGCCCCGAAGGCTTCGACTCGTAGTGCAAGTGACAACAAGCAAAAGCTAAAGGGAAACTGCGTAATTTTTGTCACGATTATTCTTATTCGGCATTACCGGACTCGGTTTTGAAAGTCATCAAACCGATATATGAAGACTTCAGTAAGGACACGTTATTGGAACGCTGTGTTGGTGGTTATACTCAGAACAGCAACGAAAGCTTTAACCAATTAATTTGGAAGAGAGCTCCAAAAATGATGCACAGCGGGGCTGCAATTGTTGAAATTGCTGCGTACGCAGCAACTTGCATATTTAACAATGAAGTCACATCATTACTACAAATAATGAACGTCATGGGAATTTCTGTTGGACCGAACGCACACCTGTACGCTGTAGGTGAAGATGACCGCCGCATAGCGCAAGCCGAGGTATGAGCGCAAGAACAAACGAAGGAAGGGTGACTACCGCGTCGACAACAAAATTTAGAAGATTTTGGCGTACCTTCCACTTCGGAAAACCTATATTATGGACAAGGTATCGATGACTCTGTGTAAGTTAAACAAATTTCATGATTTATCCATTAAAACATTTTCAATCGCGTTTTTTCTAAAAAAACAACGTTTTTTAAACTGGTACCTAAAATATCTTGAAAACCACTGAACCGATTAACTTGGACTTTCTCGTGGTTATTGTACATAATATACATACTTATACATAATTATCTATCGTGTGTCATAGGATTTTTTTTTGAAAATCGCTACGTTGAATTCAAGCGTCCGCCATTTTGTAAAAAATCGATATTTTTAAAATCAGCTATGACACTCCAAAGATAATAGTATCCATTTTCATTTTTTGTTTGATTTCCTGTTTTAGATGATTTTTGACGACTCGCCGCTGGGAACCGTTTTGGAATATTTTTTTACAGCAATACGTAGACGACTCCAGTAAAGTTGCAACATTTTCTAATAAAAAATTTTTTTAAACATTCTTGAAAGTGTATATTTTTAACTACAAAAAACCCGGACCCGATAATTCCAATAGTCCCTTAAAAAAAATTCCCGAAAATTACCTTCTTTTTTCGTTTCTAGGTGTATATCCTTATGGAAAAATACACTCAACGTCTTAAAGTTGGGTGTGATTTCAGACCGCCAATGAAGGTTAACCATCATTTCAACATCTTTGATTGGTTAATCTTCAATTGGCGGTCCGAAATCACACCCAACTTTAAGACGTTGAGTGTATTTTTCCATAAGGGTATTTCCCCTTAAAGTAAAACAAAATTATACTTGTCTTGTACTCTAACTTAATTGCATTACTGATGTGCACTAGTTCAAAAAGTTCTTCAAAACGAAACATGTATAAATGTTCCTTTAATGGCCACGTTCAGCAGAACATTTGATTTGCAACTGTTGGATGTTTTCTAGGCTCAGATTTGTCCGATGACAAATAGATTAAGGGGACTAGGAAGGGTAGAAAATGCAGAAATTGGCTCGTGTTTAATTGTTTATAACAAGTCCGCAAATGAACATAAAACTTTTTTATTGTTAAGGGTATTAATTATAACATTATGAAATGAGAAAATCCATTAAGGATGTTTTATATAGTTAGGCAAAATGTAACGAAGTTGATGAAAATTTAATATCATATTCTGTATACTCTTTCAAAGTTCAGGGCCAAATTTCAAATCGATTCACAATTTAGATAAAAGTTATCAATTCTTGAAAATCCGTTTTACAAAGGGTTTTACAGAGAAAAGTGTAAACATTAAAAATGTAACCAATATAATAATATTTTACACACAAGCAGATCATCAACAAACAAAGATATAGCAACAAAATTTGAAACGATTTACAACAAATTTTTTTTGAAAAATTTTTTTTGAAAAAAACAGTAGTAACAGTTATTTACATTCACTAAATTTACGTCTTTTACATTCTATTAGATGTTCCGTAACTATTTATATACATTTTTTTGTCTTTGGATCCCTGAAGAATTAATATCAGAGTTTTCAATATTTCCTGCATACTTTTGGTTGGGACTGTGGGTATAGAACATCCTTAAAAGTTATTCCTAGATCAATAATATCGGCGTTCCAATATAATAAAGAAAACTGTCGAATTCACGGTTTTACCACGATTTCAGTCGAACGGATAAAGGTTTTAACAAATTTCAGGAATATTTCTTCTCCTTAGGCTTCCCTCTATTGATTATACCTAAAAAATTAAAAATAAAAATAAAATTAACAAAATGGCGTCCACAAATAATTCAAATTTTTCAAAATTTTTCGTTTTCTGGACGCCATTTTGTTAATTTTATTTTTATTTTAATTTTTTAGGTATAATCAATAGAGAGGAGTCTAAGGAGAAAAAATATTCCTGAAATTTGTTACCACCTTTATCCGTTCGACTGGAATCGTGGTAAAACCGTGGATTCGACAGTTTTCTTTATTATATTGAAACGCCGATATTATTGATCTGGTAATAACTTTTAATGAATATTCTCATTTCATAATGTTATAATTAATACCCTTAACAATAAAAAAGTTTTATGTTCATTCGCGGCCTTGTTATAAACAATTAAACACGAGCCAATTTCTACATTTTCAACCCTTCCTAGTCCCCTTAAGGCCAGTAGGACAAAATTAATTTAAGTAAATAAGTTGATATATGTGCGTGGATAAAATAATTTGTGCAATAGTAATTAGTGCAATATAAATTTAAATGTTTCAAAAAAAGATATTAAAGCTACTATATATATATAGATAAAGCAAATTATAATTTTGAAAGGAAAAATAGGTATTTTTGTTAACTGTAGAAACGTAAAAAATACGTTTCTTAAATCATGGTTTCAAAAACATTTTTGTTTAAACATTTCTTAATGGTTCTTTACGGTTATGTAATTATGTATACGTTCAAAAAACGTGTATGAAAATAATATGTGCTACCTGCTTACGCGTCTTATATCTACTTTTACGACTATTGTAGAATAAAACGTTATAGTTATTTAGAAATTAAGCGTAAGTCTGGCGAATGTGAGCAATCCAAATTGTGTAATTATTTTGTACTTTTATTTGTGCTCGTGCACGTGTGTGCCACGTGGTAGTAGAAGAACACAGAGCTCTCGATATTTCAGATTTATAAAAGAACATTTTTCTACATTAACAAAATTAAAAAATAACTGTTATTTTCATTAAAATAATTAATTATTTAATAATGATATTCAACACACACGTGCAGACTATGTAATAATTTCAGTACTAGCAATGCGAATGGAAGCAAGATAAACTTATTGTTAGATTATACATGTAATCTTAACCCTATAATTATTAATATGTATAATATTATAGTGCATTTTAGCATATGCTAAAAAAGAAAGGATTATTATTCTCCATATTTTTTGCATTTTTTTAGAGAGACAATATGACAACCCACAATAAATCTTTAAATTGCGAGAGTTGTATTCGATATCCTTACATCGGGAGAGTTTCCGTGGGAGAAAAGGATAATGTTGACTTTGTCTATCAATTTGTGAAGAAAGTATATGTTACCACGAAAAAAAAACATCAGAATTTGAGCATATTCTATACTACCTCTGACATAATTGGACCACCCAATTATTTAAATTATGGCGCACAATTTCATTTACCATGTTCTTTTGGAGAAAAAGATGTATGTGTATTTCCTGGTATTATCTGTTATTATCCTGTACAAAGTAATCGCTATCTATAAATTTATGTTACAAGATTTTCTATTTGACACATTCCGATTTTCTAATGTAGCCGAGAAAGGATGGTTTCGATATTTCAATATCTCCGTGGCAAAGCAAAGATTTAATGAGATCGATTATTGATTGTACTCCTATGGTATACACGGGACCATATGACGAACGAAAATAGTTATATTGGTATGTAATATTCGAATCAATAAATAAGAAATTGTTAAAGAAGATACGCTTTTGTTGAGTAGAGAGTATAATTATATTTTTTATTTTAAGATATCGAGTTTCATGAAGCTGTATATCCAGTCAGAGTCTCTATTTACGAAAAATTCGTCCTGGAGGCGTAATTCAAATTTCGGCTCAAGATTCCAATGATCACTGGATTCAGTTGTGGGATGAATCGTCTCAGATTGTACCCCCGAAATCAAGATTATTTTCTCCACCGTTATCGCATCCGTGCGACTTTAAAACTAAAATGCTCAGACTAGTGTTTAAGGACAGCTCACGTGATTCTTATGCAGTACTAGATGCTGTGATGCTTATCGGTACATCAGATTTGATCCTTCCTAAAAATCCTAACGAGAGTTTAAGTAATCTGTTAAAAAGAATTAACAGCATGTACTCTCCACACCACGACAATGTTCATAATTTAACAGCAGATTCAAAAAGTGCGCATTTGGATATAGTTCATCTGCAACGAAATTTTCCTGAATATTGTCTTATTTATAAAAGGTATTACTATTGTGTTATTTATAAAAGGTATTACTATTGTACATTGGGTAATATTTAAATCTTTTTTTTCTGTTGATAATGAAAATTAATTTGTTCCGATGATATTTGCAGCGAAATAAGATGGATTAATTATAAAAGTCATTTGAAGCACAAAAAGGCATCTCAAGAGGTAATCCCTGGATATGTGCAACCTCTTGGACAGAACTCGCGTCGTACTCTATTGAAAAGTTATAAGGAGCCATCACGTTGCAGTTTATCTGCGCTTCCTGTAAAGTATTCTAAGAAGTCTATTTTTCATCATAATATTTATTGCAATGACATTTTACTTTAAGTATTAAAGTATTTATTTTGTATTATATTAATTATATTTTATTTTTACAGAATGAAATACTACTAAAAATATTTAAATATTTAGATTTGGTAACATTATGCCGCATGAATGAAGTAAATAATGGGCGCTTTGATATTTTAACGCGGGATCCTCTACTCTATACACGTTTGAACATGCGATGGATTAAATCTGACAAATATATGTGCAATATATTTTGTTATTTTACACCTAGATGTAAATATTTGCAACAATTAGATCTTACAGGAAGCAACTTTGATGTTGATAATTTCGTGAACTTTCTTCATAATTGCGGCAAACGTTTAACGCATTTAAGATTACGTAACTGCCGCATGCATTTTAAAAATCCTGTCTTACTTGAAATTTCAGAGACATGCAAAAATTTGAAAGGTATATGCATATAGTGTATGTATATAATTGTCAAAATTATGGGTAAACTGCATAACAACTAATACAAATTTTTCTTAGAATTGGACCTAAGTTATTGTACTGGCATAGACGACGAAGGATTTTCGTACCTCGAAAGGCTAAATAATTTGGAACATATAAACTTGTGTGATACATATATAAGAGCTGAACGTCTTTGCAAAATACTACAAAATAATCAACAGATGCGTGAGTTACATTCGGGAGATGGAATTGTTAGCTATATAAATGACGCAGTTCTAATAGAATTGGCAAATTCGTGTCGTGACTTGGAAGTAATATATTCACTGTACACATATGGTCACAGGGTTACATCTCAGGGTATTAATGCTCTCGCCAACTGTAAGAATTTACAAAAAGTGTCTTTTGATCTGTAAGTGTGTGCTACATTTTCTTTTAAAATACACATTATTGTATTTTTTATTGAAATTTGTTTGCTTCTCTTGCGAGCATCTTGAAAAAGTCACATGAATTTTTTGTTCGCAATTAAAATACTGTACTAATTATAAGATTTTTGTTACAGAGACGAATATCCAGTTACTGATGACAGCTTATTTAGATTACTTTCTTCTTATCAACACTTGCAAGAAATTTATTTGTTCGATGCAGTTCTCACTGATCACCGGTTGAAATTACTAGCGCAGTGCAAAAACTTGAAAAAGTTATATCTTTATCGACCGATATTTGACCGTGATATACCTGATATTAATTGGTCTGTTATTTTTAAACAGTGTCTTAAACTGCAGGAGTTTTATCTCATTTACTGTAATATAAGTGAGCAATTGATTAATCAATGGAAAGAGAGTTATCCGCATGTATCCGTCTATATAGACGAATTTTAAACAATGTCTTAAACTGCAGGAGTTTTATCTCATTTACTGTCATGTAAGTGAGCAATTGATTAATCAATGGAAAGAGGGTTATCCGCATGTATCCGTCTATATATACGACATCAGATACAGAGACTGATAATTTGAATAGTTTTTGTTTACTTTTGTTTACATAAAATGAAGTTTATCACTATTTTGAAACAATAAAATTAAAAAATTTTTTTTAATTGTCCGGTGCACAAGATAGTACAAAGAAATTAGAATTTTTCTCCGGAATAATTCGCATGTAGCTAAATTTTTGCATGGACCTTTATTTCGTCGTTAAAAACAATATGTGAAATGTCCCCATCGATGTGATCTCTGCTAAAAATTTCACAGAGGGTCAAAGATATAGAAAAATAGTTTTTCGCGAATATTTCTTTATTCATTAGTCCTACGGCAAAAATAGTTATTTTAAAATTTGCAGCTTATAAAATTCTCTACAAAAAATGTTCTATAATCTGTTTTTGTACAAATAATACTTTTCACGTAATGAATTTTGCAAGATATACGCTGCGCGGTAAATTTACGGAGCGTACTGACAGACGTCAAATAAATTAAAGCGTCGCACAAAAAATGTCATATCTTTTGAATGAATCATCGTACAGAAATGATCAAAGAATCGTTAAAAAGCAGAAACTTCCAGCTTTTTAATGCATTTTGGTTCGTTATTCTATGATAATTTTTGAAAATTCTACGATGGTTTAAACAAATTGTTACATGCATTTTTTGCCTTTTTTCATAAAATCAATAAAAAAAAAACGCCAGCAGGATATTATACAGTATATACTTCATGACCGTACTCATTGACCGTACCAGAGGAAAAAAATTACAAAAATTTTTTGCTTTAAAATCAAGCTGTTGACATTTTCAGTAATTTTTAAAATTGTTGATAAAACGTTAAAATTAAAATCGTCATAACTTGGCGAAAAATTGCGCTAGAAAATTTTTTAAAAAAGTAATCGGAAGCTTGAAATGTTTACTTTTAGGTCCTACATCGCGATAATCCACCATTTTTTTTAATTTTTATTTATTTATGTAAATATGCGAGTTGTTGCAAAAAATCCTGTTTAAATAAAAGACTATATATTTACTTAAGTAGTTTTGTATAACAATTTACGTTTCTCAGAGATAATGCACTGTTTTCCACACCACCTTGGAGGTACAGTGGTAAGCGCGTTTTTTTTTACGTGATGTCCCCATTAGGTCTTATCCATTGTTTTTCTAAGAGAAATGAAACAAATCAATTTCCATGGCAAACATTCTTTTGCAAACGTGAAAAAACACAAATTTTGCTATCAAGTTTCTGCTTCTTCTTCAATTCTCTCCGTTGGGTCGATATCCATAACTTCTTCAATTTCTATGGCTTCCGCCAAGAAATCTGCAGGTTTGTCTTCGCAGCTATTGATATAGCATTCTTCGATTGCATCAGGTGCTGCGTTAAGGCAAGACTGGCCATGGCAATGTTCACACACTGCTGAACATTTTAAACCCATTTTTCTGGAGCCACAGTTAAATCCGTAACTTTTTGAGCAGTTGCAAAAAATTTAGTTTAACAGATTGTCCGGAGCAGGTGGTAGCAGAGATGGGATCGGCTCCAAAATATAAGGAGGATAAGGAGGAATAATATTTTGGTGCCAATTCCATTGATGCATCTTTTAGCTGCATATTAACGTTTAGTGGGTTGAAACAACTTCTCGAAAATAACGGATTTTTTCATTATATTAACGAATATCTTCGAAAATATAAAATATATGAATAAAGCGTTTTATGCAAAAGTTTTATATTTTATACTCTTCGCAATGATATATTTTTATTTTTCAAAAATGTCAAATTCTTTAATTTACCCCCGTCTTCACCTATTACTTTTGTAAAATTTAAAAATTTTGTAAGAATAAAAATTGAAGAGTATTGAATGCCAAATCTTTCCATGTATATTAATATTATAGTTTTACTCTTTGATTTTTGGGAAAAACGAGATGATAACATGATCGTGCTACGGGCGCCTCGCTGTTAAGATATAAGTATTGCATTATTTCTTTTCAGTTGCGCTGTATACAATAACTGCCTCTTGTGCATATTTTCTCATACTACAATGTAAAAACAGATTAATCTTAATATGCGATTAAAGTACATAAAAAAAAAAAAATTATCATACGAGGTACCGTAAAAGCACAAAGCAAAGTCAGTGTTAAGTATAATGTGTCGAATCAATGAATCAACAATCAACGTGTTTACGCATTCAAATAGATTTTCTATGCTGTTTTGAGAATAGATATAAAATTACTCATTCGTATTGCGCCAAATGTAGCCAATATAAGCGTCCGTACCAGAAAGCTGTATAGGCCAGTCAAATTAGACATTGAGGTCTCAAGTGATGCGAACTTTTTTATTCCTTTTTAGGCGTGTTGGGGGTGTTTAAAAAAGCTTATTTCTGAGTTGTCGTATCATTTGACCCAGTGCTTTTTTAGGGGGGGGAGGGGGAACCTAAATTTTCGCGGTTTTTTGTATTTATCTCGTTTCGATTAATAGATAGCACTTTTTGGCTCCTGAGAAAGTTGTAGGGCTTGAAAAAACGAAGAAAATGAGCGGTGACTCGTTCCGATTCGTCAAAAATTCACTTTTCGATTGCATTTATCAGAAAAGAAACAGAAGCGAAAAACGCGCCGAGTTCCGAACGCTCGGCTCGACACGCGCGACTTCCGGAGGCTCCCCTGGGCTCAATTTTTGACGAATCGGAACGAGTCACCGCTCATTTTCTTCGTTTTTTCAAGCCCTACAACTTTCTCAGGAGCGAAAAAGTGCTATCTATTAATCAAAACGAGATAAATGCAAAAAACCGCGAAAATTTAGGTTCCCTTCCCCCCCTCAAAAAGCACTGGGTCAAATGATACGACAACTCAGAAATAAGCTTTTTTAAACACCCCCAACACGCCTAAAAAAAAATAAAAAAGTTCGCATCACTTGAGAGCAAAAGCCTTTTTTTTGTCTAATTTGACTGGCCTAGAATTTCATCTAGTAGTTAGGGAGCTGGCGAGCATTTTGGTATATGATTTGCTCATGTTTCATATCGATAGGGATTAAAGTTCAGATCAATGCAAATCGATTTGGTCCAGTCAATTAAAGTTCTACGTCGATGCGTTTTTGCGTTACAACTCTTCAAATTTGTAAAAAAAAAGGTACTAAATCATTTGTTCATGTCTGCCTTTGGGGTTGATGGTCAAAATCATCCTGAAAACGAAGAAATTCCATGAGGCAGACATCCAGGGCTCTGCATTATCACAGGACGTAGTTGTAAAAATGTAAAAAAAAGCTACTCTACTAAGTCATTTGCTCATGGTTCTAGTTGCGTCCATTCGATTCATTATGACTCCCTGAATACGAAAAAAATTTGGCAGACATTTTGCTCACTGATTTTGAGCTGTACAATTTTTTGAAATTCATGGAATCAAGGGAAACGAGTATTACGGCTGATTATTTTTATTATTAATAGTTTTACTATTATTATTTTGTTTAGTAATTTTTATTAACTCAACCCTCAACAAGTAATAAAAAAGTAAAAAAAGCAAATAAATTTATTTGTAGCTTGGCGTGAGCGTCGAGTTTTTCAAAAAAATATTCAAATGGTCTGCCTTAGGAATATCAGAGGCCTGGATGTCTGCCTCTTTGATTTTCTTCGTTTTCAGAAGGATTCTGAACATCAGTCTCAGAGGCAGACATGAGCACATGATATAGCATACCTTTTTTTTTAACATTTTTAAAGCGCTGTCAATTGACAACGCAGAGGCATCATGCTGGCAGACCGTTTTTCTGTGGTCCTACACATTGTCTTTAATCGAACAATTCAGGTCTGCAAAAGTGTGCACTTCATATACACTTTTTTAAATCATAAAAAAAACTTGAAAAATTGATTACTACAAAAGTCAGAGCCCTGGATGTCTGCCTCTTTGATTTTCTTCGTTTTCAGAAGGATTCTGAACATCAGTTTCAGAGGCAGACATGAGCAAATCATATAGTACCCTATTTTTTTTAAACAAATTCGAAGCGCTGTCAATTGACAACGCAGCGCTACCATAGTGGCAGACGCGGTCCTTAATGTTTCTTATGGTACAATTATCGCTATTAATAATGTCTGCCACATGATCAAATCATATAGAAATTTTGCTCGCCAGCTCCCTAACTATAGTAAGGTAATGTAAAGAACTGTACGTTGTACATTCATTTTGTGAATATATAATATTTGTTGTTAAGTTCTATTACTTTAATACGCTTGTCACTCTCAGCTTTGATATTATTGGAATTACAAAAGTTTTTTCGAATTATTAGTAATATAACTTTCATACTTAGTTGGAAAAAATATATTTTTAACTAGTTACCGTTACTCAAAAAATAACGAATCGTTACTATTTTCGTTACTGTGTTTAGTTTAAACAAAAAACTAAATTTAACAGGTCCAACCATACATCTACTTTGTTAAGATAAAGGCCGTAGCCGGATAAGAAGGGTCAATGTGCCTCCACATGGATCATGCTCATTTTTTTTGGCTTTGATTGCTATCAGTGTCAATTATTCACTTACAATTTAGTCAAATACTAGCCCTTAATATTGAACCGTTTTGCTGTAAAAAATAAAAATAATTGACACTGATAGCAATCAAAGCAAAAAAAAATGAGCACGATCCATGTGGGAACACATTGACCCTTCTTATCCAGCTACGGCCATTATTAAAAATAAGAATAAAGATAAAAAGTTACGATTTTAATAGTTTTTTTTTAAATAAAAAAACTTGTTGAATTTTACCAAAATTCTTTATTAATCCCGTGTTTTATGAAGTAAATGCTCTTCTAATTTTGTTAATGTTTCTTTATACGATAAAGGACTATTTGTATCACTCCAGTAAAATGCATACATTCTTGACACATTAATAATATAAGATAATAATATTGTAGCATCCACACAATTTAAACGCTGATAAGTTCCCTCAAAATCGTAGTCTTTCTCTCTCAATTGACAATTTAACTAAACTTATAAAATTTAATAAGAGACTCAAAGATGATGATAAATTAAGAGAAGATATGATGAGCAAAATACAAAAATTAATATTTACTAATTTTCAAACATAATATATTATTTGTAATTATTTATGAAAACATTACACGTGTAGCTTAATAAGTACAACCAATTATTTTTTCAAATATTGTTTTTCAAATAACAATATTCGAAAATGTTTAGACTATGTATAGATAAAGATAAAGTTGTTATACTAACAATAAGTCTTTAATGAATATGTTAAAAAAGTTTATTACAGCAGAGATTGCAATGAAATATTTACTGGCTTTTATTATATTTGAAGAAAATTATTTGTTGAAATGTATTTAAATAAATGTAGATATTATAAATGTATTTAACTTAGATCTTTCATGTACAGGATAAATTTTAATGTAATTAAAAGATTTATTTAATTAATAATTTTTACATTTTAATTGTGACATAATCAAGAGACACGATAATGTCTCGCGCCCAGTGCAGAAAGAAACACGTGAAAACGCGAGTAAAACGCGCGAGCCGAGTACGATACGATTTTACGATTCTCATGGCTGGCGACACTAGCTTGCACTAGCTCGAGAAAGAAAGAGACTGCAGATGGCTGCGCTTTTCGGCCGCTCGAAGCTGGCCGCACACTAAAGCTATATCCACACAAACTTGCATAAGCCCATAAACATAAACATAAGAGAATTGATTGGTCCATATGCATGTGCATAAGGAAATAGACCAATCCGTTTCTTTATGCATATGGTTATGCACCTATGCAAGTTTGTCTGGATAGACCTTTACGTGCCACGCGGCTGTTCGCTGCTGTGTGCGCGCGTCCGTGTCAGATGGTGGGGGGTCCCAGCTTCCAGCGTCCACGAAATAACAGCACTATGTGGACCTACACAGAAGTAGTATGCAATAGTATGTGCTCACCACGTGTTCTAACATTTTTCTTTTCTTTCATGATTTTTTCATTTTATACGGAAAAAATCAAAATTGCCTTGCCGATAAACAGTAAGTGATATGAAAATCGATAGAAATTAGGTTTCTGATTAATTTTTTGATGCAGTTCCGAGGTAAATTTCCGGTAGATATATATTTCTTTTATTCACTGTGTGATCTTTTGTGTAACTTATTGTTAGATCGTTATAACCTAGATCAAGCAATGAGATAAAAATATAGATAGAAGAGGGTGTAAGGGCTCAGTCACAATGACAAAAATAAGGAATAAGATAAAGGAATAAGGAATAAGGGAATGTCGCATCTCACTTCAGTACACGTACATTAAAGTGAGATGCAACATGCCTTATTCCTTATTCCTTTATCCTATTCCTTATTCCTCTCATTGTCACTGAGCCCTAAGGGTCACAACGCGGATCCAGGTGCGTTTAAATATTATTTATTCATCGATTAACAAAAATCCAAACGTTTCGGCTCCTGTCCGAGCCATCCTCAGTGGTATAATGTTAACAACAATAATATATTCTCCTTCAACATCGTGAGTTCACTGTTTCCAAATTTGACAGAAACTTAGTGAGACTACAAGGTCCAAATCTGTAACGTAATTGAGAAGTTAAATCCTTGTCTTAAATTAAAATTCTAGAAAAAACTCACCAAGTAGTCTGGAGCAAAAATACATCGCCGAGTTAAATAAAATAGTATGAAAATATGGTAAAGAAAATGATTTGTGCAAAGAGATCTGTAAGAGGAGATCCCGTCGACGCGGCGCACAACGCAAGACTGATTCGGTAACGCAGGAAGAGAAACGTATTATGACAAACTTGATAACAATAAATTGAAAAACGTGTAGGTCAAAACGTAAGAAATAATAAATAATATACAGTGGTCAATGATAAATACAAAAAGTATATAGTCAGAGATGTCTAAAGTCAAACGTTGATATAAATAAATTTAAAACGTAGGTCAACACGTAAGAAATAATAAATATTCAAAATATAAAATCAGCGGTAATAAATACATAAAATTATAAAGAGATAAATTGAGAACTTGCGAAAGAGCTAAAGAGTCATGGACATGGTTTACAGTTTATCCAGGATAGAGACTTATGCATGGTGCAAGAACTCTGTATCGGCCTGAGAGTTTAAACCGTTCTTTTGTAATTTAATATACAACATCTCTGATACCAGTTGTTTCGATAAAAACCTTTCCTTATCCAGTATTTTGACGTTTATCCCAATCAAAATCGTGATTAAAATTTAATCTATGTTCAGTAATGACGGAATGATTTACCATGTTTCTACGGATATGATTACGGTGTTCCGTAATTCTCGTTTTAGGTTGCCTCAACGTCTGGTCAACGTAAGTCGTGTCACAATTTTTATAGAAAATTTTATACACGACGTTTTTTTTGTGATTGGGTAGAAGGATATCTTTCTGGCCTTTAATAAAATTCTTTAATTTATTCAAGCTATAGAATGACAGGTTGACATTCAGATCCGTAACCACATTTTTAAATTTTTCCGATATATTGGGAACATATGGTACAGTGAACCAATTGCCGCGGCTTTCTTCGTTCGTGGGTGGAGGTTCATTCTGTATACATGTACGTTTATAAAGTAAGATTTTATTCTTGTATTAATTTGTGTCGAATATGAACGTCAATGGGTAGTCATTCAATAACAGATTGTCGACTATAAATTTTATAATTTTCTGATGGTATCTGGGGTGAGATAATAAAAAAGCTCTATCGACCATGCCCATGACCGTGCCTTTCTTCTGGGAAACAGGGTGTTGCGACATAAAATTAAGATAACGGCCTGAAAACGTCGGCTTATGCAACCAGTCAAATTCCAGACCGTTATTGTCTTTAATCAACGTTACGTCAAGAAAGTTTAATTTGTCTCCTCCTACTTTTACAGTAAACTGTAACCTCGGATGATAAGAATTAAATGCTTGTAAAATTGTGTCAATGGAATTGCGAGGTACAGCCATCACAATGTCATCCACGTATCGGCAGTAAAAAGGCAACGTAAAGGTAAGTAATTGCAACACTCTGTTTTCCAGATCCTCCATAACAATGTCAGCAACGATGGGTGACAGCGGAGAGCCCATGGGGGAACCAAATTTTTGTTTATATATGATATTGTCGAAAGTAAAGAAAGTTGAATTGAGGATTAATTCTATAACTCGCAAGAAATCAACCTTACTAGGAATATTACAATTATTAGAAATATGTGCCCATCTATTCGAAATACTTTCCAGTACTAAATTTGTAGGGATATTGGTAAATAACGAAATTGCATCAAGCGAAATAAGAGTGTAATCATTATTAATGTGTGTAGCCGAAACGTTTGGATTTTTGTTAATCGATGAATAAATAATATTTAAACGCATCTGGATCCGCGTTGTGGCCCTTACAGCCCCTTCTATCTATATTTGTATCTCGAGGGTCTTTATATCACACTTTACTGAATGAGATAAAAGATACATTAAATAAATAAAAAAATACATTTTGAAAAATTGTGGTCATTTAGAGCCGATTTCACAGTCTCGGATTAACATGTTCCTCCGATTAAACTTACCCTTCATCTTTTTCTGTCCCCCTTATTAGAAAGAGCCGAAGAGTGAGTTTAATCGGAGGATTATGTTAATCGGAGACGGTGAAATCGATCCATAAAAGCGTAAGCGTATGTGTAGCGAACGTAAGCAATTTAAATTTTGCAATATTTTTTCTTTGTACGTGAACGTGTGTATGCCGTATGTTCTTCTACCGTATGATACACACTACCACGTGGTGGAACATGTTATAACGTGTATCGGAAAATGAGATAAGAGATATACATTGAGCAAGATAAAAAATACATTTCGGAAAATCTTAAGGTAGTTGTATCGCGACAGTATTAGTCAAAAATAATGGTCTGCAATACAATAATGTACGGAAAACCGTACTTATCTGTGTAAAACTTTTGATTGAGCTTGTACTGTTTTTACTCGCGCAGTAATGTCAGTATACCATCGAAATTAGCTCACGACGCTCGCGTTAGTATGCTATCGAGGTTATTTTGAATAGAATAAAAGAAATAGAAGCGAAAATGTCTGTTGAACGTTACAATGGAGGATTAATGAGAGAAAAAGTATTGAGGAAAAGACTTAAAGCTTTAGCGGCCATGTCTGAACTACATACATATATCTAATCTTCATATGCGCAGTGTTGCAAGATCTTTACAGCTGTTAGCTGTCGTATGCGTCCACCGCTGAGAAATTGTGTACTTTATGTAACAATTGCTTCAAAACTATATAGACAAGGGTCTTGTACTTTTGTACATATTTTTGCATGTCTCTTTTGTCATCTCTTTGTTTTTCATTAAAATTGTATGAGTAGTTTGATCGCTACAATTACAAACGTAATATAGGAAGCCGTTTTTGTCCTACGATACATGTAAAAAATTCTAAGTTTGATGTCCATTATTTCAACTTTGGTATAGTTTAAGCTTTTTCTACTTGCACGTGTGTGTAGAGCGTGTTTACATCAATATGCTGTTCAAATTTCAAAAGATTCCTATGAAAATGGGTTTTGCGATACAACTACCTTAAACCCATTTTACAATAACTGTGTAAGAGTATGCGGTAAGACGTAAGCAGTAAAAGTTGACCAACTACAATCGATTATTCTTGGATTGTAAAAATCTTATTAGTCAATAGCTTACTCCTAAGTAGTACATACACGTTTTAGAAATGTTTTCTAAGCGTTTTTCCGAAACGTTTTATAACCGATTTTTAGAAACGTTTCTCATGAGTAAAAATATCCATTCGAAAAAACGTTCGGTGGATAGCTCATGGTCGTGAAGCTCATGTATATTTTTGCCAATTGTCGTCGATTTGAAATATATATTATTTTTTGTTCGGTGGAACGTTTCTTTTCCGATAAAATAACGTTTCAAAAACTATTATAGAAACGTTTTGTTTTATGTTAAAGACATTTAAAATTCTTACTTTTCACGTCTCTTGAACGTGTTTATGTCGTCTTTGAGACATGCGTGAGAATGTTCTAGAAGCTTTATGCATATACCATCTATAAAGTCTATTCTTTTTCGAAGAAATTCTTGAACTGGTGCACATTCGTGCAATAAGTTAAAGTAAAACAAAATTATACTTGTCTTGCACTCTAACTTAATTGCATTACTGATGTGGATCAGTTCAGGAAGTTCTTCAAAACGAAACACACGTATAAATGTTCTTTCGATGCCATGGCCATGTTCAGCAGAATGTTTATTTTGCAACTGTTGGAAGTTTTCTAAGCTCAGATTTGTCCGATGACAAATAGATTAAGACCGATAGGAAAATTAATTAACAAATTAATAGACGGCGATACGAGTCAGGCGCGGTACGTGGTTCGCAAGTAAAGAAATAGTTACCGAAGTAACGAATTACAATGTATATATATATATACATGTATTCCAACTTAATAAACTGCGCGCCGATTATTTGTCGGACTTAAAACGCAGCTATCGTTGGAAAATTAATCCCCTTCCCTCCCCGAATTAAATCTATACGATTTAATTATTTAAAAAACCGTCAAGAAATTATTGCGAAAAATATTACCTCAGCCAGGATTCGATAGCTGCGTTTTAAGTCCGACAAATAATCGGCGCGCAGTTTATTAAGTTGGAATACATGTATATATATATATATACATTGTAATTCGTTACTTCGGTAACTATTTCTTTACTTGCGAACCACGTACCGCGCCTGACTCGTATCGCCGTCTATTAATTTGTTGATATTTTCCACGAGTCTAATAGTATATTAAAATTAATTAAAGTAAATAAGTGGATATATGTGCATGGATAAAATGATTTATTTTGTGCAATAATTAGTGCAATATAAATTTAGATGTTTCAAAAAAACTATAAAAGCTATTATATATATAGAGAAAGCAAATTATAACTTTGAAAGGAAGAATTTAACAAATAGAAATTTTGTAAACTGTAGAAACGTAAAAAATACATTTCTTAAATTACGGTTCCAAAACATTTTTGTTCAAACGTTACTTAATGGTTTTTTACGGTTATGAAACTATGTATACGTTCAAAATATGTATAGGAAAGTAATAATGTGCTACCTGGGCTGCTTACGCGTCTTACATCTTCTCTTGTGACTATTGTAGAATGAAATTTTACAGTCATTTAGAAGTTAAGCGTAAGTCTGGCGAATGTGAGCAACACAAATTGTGTAATTTTTTTGTTCTTTTATTTGTGCTCGTGCATGTGTGTGCCACGTGGTAGTAGAAGAACACAGAGCTCCCGATATTTTAGATTTATAAAAGAACATTTGTCTACATTAACAAAATTAAAAAATAACTGTTATTTTCTTTAAAATAATTAATATTTATGTAATCAAAGAAACGTTTATTAAAAACGTATATAATTTATGAAAAAAATCTCTTTTATGCGTTGAAAAATAGTATATGTGTATACGAAATATTTATTTATATACAACCGTATAATATACGATACTGATATCCGTTTTTATTATGTTTATATAATACACAACGGATTTTATGCGTTAAAAAATAGTATATAAATATATAAAAAGAAAGGTTCAATTTCTAGAATGTACTAATGTCTATTTTATTTCTTAAAATCGTATATCTACGTAATCAAAGAAATGTTTATTAAAAACGTATATAATTTATGAAAAAAAATCTTATTTATAAATATTTAGAAAATTCCATTGTATACATGGTATAATTTATATCTTTAAAACGTCAATAATATAAACACACATGATTTTACAAGTAAAATATTACACGATTAATAAACATATTTAGTTCCATTGCGCGCGCAAAAGAATTTCTGCATAGAATAAAGTGGATTTGATAAGGATTTGATAAAGATGTTTTAACTTTATAAATATACTTTTTTCATAAATATATTTACAAACACAAAATTTCGTAATGAGCCGACACTGGTTTCTGACATTCACCCGACATTAACATAAGAAATATTATATCATATATCCAATTCAAAATTTTATTACTCTTTTTAAACTGAATTTGTTTCTTAAGATGATTTTTGAAAAATTATATATTTGCGCTGGTTATGCAATATGTAGACTATATATAACACTTACATTAAATTAAGAAGTAGTCTACCACGTAAGGCAGTTGGCTCACGATCCAGAGGTCCCGAGATCCCGAGTTCGAATCCCACCAAGGTAAGTGTTTTTTTCAAATACGAAAAATTATAAATAAAAATATTTATAATCATAGACTGCATCTTAAGAAACAAATTTAGTTAAAAATAGTAATAAAACTTCAAAATAAATAATTTTTTTTGTCGGGTGAATATTTGTTTAATATTATGTATTTGTAAAACGTAGTTTATCCGTTTATTAAATACGATTTTAATTAGTTGCAGAATAACGTTTAAAAAACGAATACATCTAGTTTATGACAACGTGTATCAACTGGACATCACAACTAAAATTATACGGAGCTGATATACGTTGAATCTATTATATTTAGACTTCCCGTTAATACTTAATTTCAACGTATAACATACCATCGTGTGTTTATTGGGTTAATGGTTCTTTACGGTTATGAAACTATGTATACGTTCAAAATATGTATATGAAAATAATAATGTGCTACCTGGGCTGCTTACGCGTCTTACATCTTCTCTTGTGACTATTG
>JASTWK010001200.1:0-44593 GCA_030770225.1 Temnothorax unifasciatus
AATTTACTCGGTTTTTGGGGTAACGGTAGTTGCTTGCACGGGGAAATTGCAGTCGTGGCGCATTTGTTCCTAACCATCGGGCCTGCAAACGTCGAGTGACAGCGTATAAACATCACGGTATATATACACCTATATTTATACCACAAATTTGGTAGAATTTATCTAAACTTAGTGAGAAATGAATAATATACATGATTTACATAGAAAATATGTTCAATTTGATGGATATTTCAGTCTTGAAATAATGCCGAAATTTTAGGTTAAAATTTCAATTTTTCTGTTAATCTAATGAGACTGTAAAAAGCGTTGTCTATACAATACATGGAGTAAGCGTGGAGTAAGAAGTAAGAGTAGGCGTAAGAGGGCTATTTTCGGTTTAAGAGAGCTGGCGTAAGGGCGTAAGCAAAATAATTAATTTTATTTCTTACTCCTACTCTTACTCTTACACTTACGCTCGGCCAATCAGAACACAACAGGCTATAATGCTTACTCCTGTCTACTTTTACTCCTTATTCCACGCTTACTCTCAATTTTGGGTAAGAGTGATTTTTAAAAATTGTTGTTTTTTCAAAATGGATAAAACTACAAACGAAATTATTGTTACTACAAACAACTACAAACGATTATAAGACACATGGCGCGAGCGAATTTCAGATGTCTCAATTTGGGTAAGAGTGATTTTTAAAAATTGTTGTTTTTTCAAAATGGGTAAAACTACAAACGAAATTATTGTTACTACAAACAACTACAAACGATTCTAAAACACATGGCGCGAGCGAATTTCAGATATCTCAATTTTGGATAAGAGTGATTTAAAAAAATTTTTGTTTTTTCCTAATGGATAAAACTACAAACGAAATTTTGTTACTACAAACAACTACAAACAATTCTAAAACACATGGCGCAAGCGGATTCGAGATATCTTTAAAATTAACAGAGATACGTTATTTGTTTATTGCAAATATGTTACAACTTTTAAATTATTCAACTACAAACGAAATTATTGTTACTACAAACAACTACAAACGATTCTAAAGCACATGGCGCAAGCGGATTTGAGATATCTTTAAAACTGACAGAGATACGTTATTTGTTTATTGCAAATACATTGTAACTTTTAAATTATTCAACTACAAACGAAATTATTGTTACTACAAACAACTACAAACGATTCTAAAACACATGGCGCAAGCGGATTTCAGATATCTCAATTTTGGGTAAGAGTGATTTTTTAAATTTTTTGTTTAAATTTTTTATTTTCAAATGGATAAAACTACGAACAAAATTATTGTTACTACAAACAACTACAAACGATTCTAAAACACATGGCGCAAGCGGATTCGAGATATCTTTAAAACTGACAGAGATACGTTATTTGTTTATTGCAAATACATTGTAACTTTTAAATTATTCAACTACAAACGAAATTATTGTTACTACAAACAACTACAAACGATTCTAAAATGCATGGCGCGAGCGAATTTCAAATATCTCAATTTTGAGTAAGAGTGATTTTTTTAATTTTTCGTTATTTCCAAATGGATAAAACTACAAACGAAATTATTGTTACTACAAACAACTACAAACGATTCTAAAACACACGGCGCGAGCGAATTTCAAATATCTCAATTTTGGGTTAGAGTGATTTTTAAAATTTTTTGTTATTTCGAAATGGATAAAACTACAAACGAAATTATTGTTACTACAAACAACTATGAACGATTTTAAGACACATGGCGCGAGCGAATTTTAGATATCTCAATTTTGGGTAAGAGTGATTTTAAAAAATTGTTGTTTTTTCAAAATGGGTAAAACTACAAACGAAATTATTGTTACTACAAACAACTACAAACGATTCTAAAACACATGGCGCAAGCGGATTCGAGATATCTTTAAAACTGACAGAGATACGTTATTTGTTTATTGCAAATACATTGTAACTTTTAAATTATTCCACTACAAACGAAATTGTTGTTACTACAAACAACTACAAACGATTCTAAAACACATGGCGCAAGCGGATTCGAGATATCTTTAAAATTGACAAAGATACGTAATTTGTTTATTACAAATACATTGCAACTTTTAAATTATTCAACTACAAACGAAATACAACGAAACAAATAATTTTTATCCTATAAAAAAATCTTTACGGGGACGCTGGTCTATATTTGAGCTCACTATTAAACGTTTAATTAACATATCCGTTTATTAGAAACGTTTTTCCGAATACACATGTTTTAAATCTAGGGCCTCTCTCTGATAAACGTTTAAACGTTTACCAGACTCTAATATCTATACATTTAAATGTTAAGATAAACGGTTAAACGTTTAGTAAACGTTCTTCTGGAAAAAAATGTAAATGGATAAACGTTTCGCGTTTAAACGTTTATTCGAAAAACGGAATAAAATCAGAGCCCTAGACTCTATATTCTACATTCTGAGTTCTAAAATAATTCTCGTATAGTTCTGAATGTATCCGAACAAACGTTTTCCGAAGAACAAATGAGACGCTGGCCGATTTCTGAAATTCTGGGTGTTCTAAAATATTTCTCGTGTAGTTCTGAATGTGTCCTAACGTTTTCCAAATAGTTCTGCCGATTAGAATTATTTAATTTTTAAATAATTTTTATTGCCGCATTTACGACTACATGAGTGAGACACGCTAGCCGATTTCCGATAATTATTTGAAAAATAGACAAATGTTTATGAACAGAACTCTTCGGAAAACGTTCGGATACATTAAGAACTACACGAAAAATATTTTGATGTGAGATATCTCAATTTAGGGTAAGAGTAATTTTTTTAAATATTTGTTTTTTTTTATGGATAAAACTACAAACGATATTATTGTTACTACAAACAACTACAAAGGATTCTAAAACACATAGCGCAAGCGGATTCGAGATATCTTTAAAATTGAGAAAGATACGTTGTATATTGCAAATACGTTGTAACTTTTATATTATTCAACTACAAACGAAATTATTGTTACTACAAACAACTACAAACGATTCTAAAACACATGGTGCGAACGAATTTCAAATATCTCAATTTTGAGTAAGAGTGATTTTTTTAATTTTTCGTTATTTCCAAATGGATAAAACTACAAACGAAATTATTGTTACTACAAACAACTACAAACGATTCTAAAACACACGGCGCGAGCGAATTTCAAATATCTCAATTTTGGGTTAGAGTGATTTTTAAAATTTTTTGTTATTTCGAAATGGATAAAACTACAAACAAATTATTGTTACTACAAACAACTATGAACGATTTTAAGACACATGGCGCGAGCGAATTTTAGATATCTCAATTTTGGGTAAGAGTGATTTTTAAAAATTGTTGTTTTTTCAAAATGGGTAAAACTACAAACGAAATTATTGTTACTACAAACAACTACAAACGATTCTAAAACACATGGCGCAAGCGGATTCGAGATATCTTTAAAACTGACAGAGATACGTTATTTGTTTATTGCAAATACATTGTAACTTTTAAATTATTCCACTACAAACGAAATTGTTGTTACTACAAACAACTACAAACGATTCTAAAACACATGGCGCAAGCGGATTCGAGATATCTTTAAAATTGACAAAGATACGTAATTTGTTTATTACAAATACATTGCAACTTTTAAATTATTCAACTACAAACGAAATACAACGAAACAAATAATTTTTATCCTATAAAAAAATCTTTACGGGGACGCTGGTCTATATTTGAGCTCACTATTAAACGTTTAATTAACATATCCGTTTATTAGAAACGTTTTTCCGAATACACATGTTTTAAATCTAGGGCCTCTCTCTGATAAACGTTTAAAACGTTTACCAGACTCTAATATCTATACATTTAAATGTTAAGATAAACGGTTAAACGTTTAGTAAACGTTCTTCTGGAAAAAAATGTAAATGGATAAACGTTTCGCGTTTAAACGTTTATTCGAAAAACGGAATAAAATCAGAGCCCTAGACTCTATATTCTACATTCTGAGTTCTAAAATAATTCTCGTATAGTTCTGAATGTATCCGAACAAACGTTTTCCGAAGAACAAATGAGACGCTGGCCGATTTCTGAAATTCTGGGTGTTCTAAAATATTTCTCGTGTAGTTCTGAATGTGTCCTAACGTTTTCCAAATAGTTCTGCCGATTAGAATTATTTAATTTTTAAATAATTTTTATTGCCGCATTTACGACTACATGAGTGAGACACGCTAGCCGATTTCCGATAATTATTTGAAAAATAGACAAATGTTTATGAACAGAACTCTTCGGAAAACGTTCGGATACATTAAGAACTACACGAAAAATATTTTGATGTGAGATATCTCAATTTAGGGTAAGAGTAATTTTTTTAAATATTTGTTTTTTTTTTATGGATAAAACTACAAACGATATTATTGTTACTACAAACAACTACAAAGGATTCTAAAACACATAGCGCAAGCGGATTCGAGATATCTTTAAAATTGAGAAAGATACGTTATTATTTGTATATTGCAAATACGTTGTAACTTTTATATTATTCAACTACAAACGAAATTATTGTTACTACAAACAACTACAAACGATTCTAAAACACATGGTGCGAACGAATTTCAAATATCTCAATTTTGAGTAAGAGTGATTTTTTAATTTTTCGTTATTTCCAAATGGATAAAACTACAAACGAAATTATTGTTACTACAAACAACTACAAACGATTCTAAAACACACGGCGCAAGCGAATTTCAAATATCTCAATTTTGAGTAAGAGTGATTTTTTAAATTTTTTGTTATTTCCAAATAGATAAATCTACAAACGATATTATTGTTACTACAAACAACTACAAACGATTCTAAAACACATGGCGCGAACGAATTTCAAATATCTCAATTTTAGGCAAGAGTGATTTTTAAAAATCTTTGTTTTGCAAAATCGATAAAACTACAAACGAAATTATTCTTACTACAAACAAGTCAATGCAAGTCGTGTCCTGAACGTCTTGGCGGCTCGTTAATCTCCTCTCAGCGGTGAGTTAAGGAACGCTCGTTGAAGTTGTAGGATTTCTTCTTCAAACACATTTCCTGGCAGGCAACGCCTGACCCCTTTCCTCGCGTTCTCGCGCCCGCGCGGAAGGAAATTTCCTCACGCAATATCTACAACGAGTTCGCGCGAAGATGCGATATAATTTTTACCGTGCTATAATGCGCAATAAAATATTCCTTACGCGGAGTTTCTTATCTAGAAAAGATACTCGCGGCGTCGAATTTAATAACGTCTCGCCGTCTCGTCCGTGAAATTTCGCGGAGAGACGTCGCATTTATGCGCTTGGTCTCACAAAGGAGTCTCGCAACTCTAAAACGAGATTCGATAGCGAGGACAGAACATAGATATCGAGGAGAAGAAGTTCAGACCTCCGCGGCATAGAATCCGCAGGGATACGAATGCGAAATGAGCACGTTTCAATAACGATGAAATTGCAATGGTAAACGCATTAGCAAGTAAAGCTTGGATCAAAAGCTTTGGTCAAATTTTATGTTTATGCTTGATAATTGAATCTGGACCTCGAACATTTTTTTTAGAAAGATGTCGACATGTATCTTTGTTATCAAATTATCCTAATTTTTTCATTCTACAATGCATACCATTCTATTAAGTTTTCTAATATAAGCGGTATTTCTTATCTATACAGAGAAGAATACTTTCTACCGAGTCTAATTATAAATCTTACGTCATAAAAGCAGAGAAAGAAAGCAAGATGGCAATAGATATCGAGAAACGCTTTGCTTCGTAATATTTTCGACGAGGTGGAAGTGGGTTAATGGCTAGCTTTTGTGAAAATTATCATGGCGTTTCTAATTGCGGTTATATTGGCGCAGGTCCAGCGCCGCGATACGATCCTGCCAAAATGCTGATTGTGCATCGTGAGCGGTCATATGTTGAACAAACATATGTGAGTGCACATCAGATACATGTTGCAGAGATTACCCCGTTTGGGGTATTTGTATCATCCGTAGTATCTGTCACATCCACTTGTGAGATCCTGTGAAAATCTCGACAAAAATCTCGGCTATACATGTTTTCGTTTTATCGCGAGACCACATCACAAGCAAATTACATTCGGGCTTTTTATTTTTATGCCAAAATATAACTATACCGCTGCAGCGAGCCGATGTGCTTCGTTACTAATTGCTACCTCTCGAACAATACCTCTCAATGTATCACACTCGGCTGTGGATATATTTTGACGTTTGCAACTCACAATTGTAGATCTTGATTCCTTTTTAATCAATCTCATATTCCCGTTAGTTCGGCCACGCACTGGTGCTGCATCGCGTAATTTAGTTGGACGCGCAACGGACTTTAAAAACTAACTAGGTCAGAGTACGTGCAAACAACGCTGATTTAGAGGAAAAAAAATGTTACAGGATAAAGTGCACAGAGAAAAAAAATGATATTGTATCAACAGCATTAGTCTAATTGGAAACAATCTTGTTAATTCAATAACAGTATTAGTGAAACAAATACTTATTTTATTAAAACCAAAAATTGACGTATTGAACTAATAAGATTATTTCTAATTAGACTAATGCTGTTGATACAACATCATTTTTTTTGTGTGATGTGAACTATTGCGAATTTTCGTACATAAATAATAAATAATAGAAAATAAAGTGCGGGATAATGCAAAATACAATTTCACATTCCGAAAATATTTTACCACATAGCAAAAAAGCATTTAATATAAAAAAAAACATTAGTGTAAGCGATCAGTATAAAGAGTATATTATACAAACAACATAATAACATAAAGCGTTGGGTGAGAAGGAAATCGGGGGAATTGTTTCAATGAAGTACATTTTAGTTTCCGGAAGTTTGTGCGTAAAATAAAGCTTGTATAAACGTCTATATTAAATTGCGATATGGGCAGAGAAAGGCTTCACTACTCCGAGCCAGCGCTTAAATGTGTTTACCTGCGGCAAGTTCTAGGCGCACGGGTGAACTCGTCCGAATTAAGAAGGGAGCTAAATTCGCACGTGCGCGCCGTTGCTCTTTGCCGAGTGATCGTCAAAGGAAAGACGTACGAGAGGCTCGCAATTCATTCGCCGGGCCTTTGTAAGCCTTCATTGCGCTTCGTAAGCTAACTCTAACTCTAGTTGATATCTGCCACCAGCGAAGCATTTCGCGCGTATCCCATTCAGAGAATTCGACGAAATTGCGAGGTATCTTTTCTCCTTCGCTTGTGTATGTATCTGAATCGTAAGCATGGGCAAATTTAAATTAATTATCATGCATTATGCTTCGTCAAGAAATACTAGCACGCGATAGAAGTGAGGTTATTTAGGCATATTTTAAACAGAAAATATTTTCGAGGTAAACTATAAGAGAATTTGTTCTAAAGAAAACGACTCTGTGTGTGTCACAATTATGTAGAACATAAGTATCGTAACATAAGTAACGAACATAACATAACATAACATAAGTATCGTAACATAAGTAACGAACATAACATAACATAACATAAGTAACGATACTTATGTTCTACATAAGTATCGTCATAGATATTCTGCATTCTTTATATAATTCTCTTTGTGACATTTAAAATATTAATGTCATAATCAAGCAATCTTCCAAATCTCGATTAACCGTCAGATAGGGATGACAAAGTTTATTCGATTCGTCTCCTTCGCGAATCTCAATTTTGCTTTTAATGTTCCAGACCGTAACGAGAACGCTGAGTTCATCTGTCGACTCTCGTGGGACGCATCCTGCAGGAAAGGGGGGAGGCGGGATGGTTAGAAGGGAGGTTGGTTTTTGATAAAAAGTGTCATTTAACGGACCGTAGTGGCGCACCGTGCCCATAAACTCACTCCCGCGTCTTGCCAAGATTCGTGGCTGCACAATGACGCTCACGAATGCATTCATCGCGTTCTCTTCTCCCTGGAAGTTCCTCTCCCCGCCGGAAACTGCTATGTCGCGCTAAATGCTATGTCGCAACCACCGACAACCTACCTCACGGCAATCATTCGCAATATCGTCGGGTTGTCGCGCGGAAACAAATTACTGGGATATGATTTATCGTCGCGTAGAATGTTGCAATGATTATCGCGCGGATCTTGCAGCTTGTAATAATTAATTGCGACAATTATGCGCGCAAGTTGACCAGAATGGTCGGGTAAGAAAAAATGCTGATTATTTTTCTCTGTAGGTACACCATTTAACGTTTAGATAAGTATTATCGTTGCAGCGTTGCATTTTTTCAGCATTTAGATCAGCGTTGCAAACGGTTGCTCGATATATATATTAGGAAAATGAAACGTACGACACGCATATACGTTTAATAGATCTGCGGATGCCAAATCGTAACGCAATAATCACAATGTTGATGGAAAACCTAATACTGACATAATTACGTCTAATTAATTTCGCACACAAATGAATCTCAGTGACGTGCGCAGCATTAACTATTAGCAAAGTAAATAAACCTGAATACGGAAGTTCCGCGCACATAATGACAAACGGCAACGGCTTATTACTAATCCTATGCGTGCACGTGGTTGGGCTAATTACGTAATCGTATTTATCTTTTCACGATTCTATTAAATGATGAAACAGAGAGAAATCGCCTTATCCGAATTCACTGCACATCTATTCGCATGGTAATACATGTGAAATCATACACGCGCTTAATTTTTTGAATAAAAGCATTAAACTAAGAAATTTTAATTACACGGACGTAAAATATATGAAAATTTGAAATACGGATAAACAAAGAAACAGCTTATAATAATTTGTGATAATTATGCATATTATTTTGAGCACGTAATTACGCGTTGAATTTTCTATGGGACAACTCTCGTTGAATAAATTTATGTTAATTAACAATCGAAATAGAATCATTAATTATATAAAGTGCAATAGAGCATCCTTTGTACATATTTATAAAAATTGTTTTTAATTTACGATATAGAGTAACACAGTAATGCGCTTAACGGGAATGTACATAACGAGAAAGTAAACGCTCGTCATTGCCATTTTACGTGTTTCGCAATTTAGGATCATGACGCGATATACATTTGCAAATAACAGCCCATTATTGCCGGATGTAAAACTACGCGTGGGTTAATAATTACTCGCATAATTTTCGGCAGCGTTACACGAGGATCCCCTTGCCGATTTAATCTGCTGCGTATATTATTTATAGCGCGCCATTATATGTATAGTTTCTGCCGTGAATTGCATCGCTGCGTGATTGCGTGCGACAAATCTCGCGGCACATTGACTCGAATATGAGTGATTTGGAGTGACGATCTCGCCGCGCCGGCACATTCGCGGTTTCAGCCGCGCGTTTTCCGCGTAAATCTCCACATAACGCGAATGCTTAAATCACGCTTGGTAATCATCGTTGCGACGGCCATTATGAGCACGACTGTTCGTATACAGTGGTCGTGGTCGGGGCTCGCTATCTAAAAATGGCTCGCGTGACCACTCCAATTTTTCGTCGGCACACAATAATTGACTATAGAGCCTCCAGGAGGAATAAAGAATACAAAAATAAAGTTCGCATTCCTCATTTTCTTCGATATTAAGTTAGGAATAGTTTTATTCTTGTATATCCGCATTATTTCTTAAAATACACACAAATAATTAATTTTCCACAAGTAATTAATATTTTTAATTAAATTTTAAATAGAAAAATAGAAATATTTTACGAAAATTGTTATATAAGAATTTATCGAAAGTTCACATTTTTTGCCAATTTATTACAAATCATAGGAAATGAAGAATTTAAAAGTATTTTGTATTTCTGTGCATTTTATTTATATAAACATTATAAATTATTTTAAAATAATTATATTTGGAACCAAAATAAAGTAGCAGAAACCGACTTCATTGTACGCATTCTTGGGTTTTTTCAGTTAAGACTTGTAGAGTGCTTGGTAAATCGCTGTAAATGAAAGTAATTAAACTTTTTACGAGAAGCAGAAACTTAACTTAAAATCCAACTGTGTTCTCACCGGTGCCGCGAGAATGTCAGCACCGTGAACAATTAAGAATAGCATTGGCTTGTCAGGAAAAAAGTTCTTAGTTTTAACATTATTTGATGAATTGTTTAATGCTTCGACCATGGTTTCTAAATCGCTTCGAAAAAGTAATTCAGTATTGTACAATTGTATTATAAACATAAAACATAATATTTTAATAAACTAATAAATTTTTAAATTATTTCTTCAATTAATAGCTAAAAAATTAAAGCGTTAAATGATATAAATGTTTTGAGCGCACATATTTATTTATACTATATTTTTTATTAAACTCTTTTTTTAAAGTTGATCCGTATATATTTTTGTTTACGACAACTTTGATTACGCGTTATAGAACGTCAATTCCAGTCGGAGTACGTTAGCGCAGGTTAATTAACACTCGAACCGAGCTCCTACGCAATTTTTCGGGAAAGCCGAGAGGGCACTCGATTTTTTGGAGGCAATGGCGCGGGGACGCGGGGGCGAAACGAGAATGGCGAACTTATACGCGAAAATTGCTGTGGGCACGTAACGAAATTTGTCAGGAGATGAGATTTTCAGCGGGGGCAGTTATGTTCACCGCGAGAATAAATGGCGGCTCGGTGGAAAACGAGTTCTCAGTGGCTGCTAACAATAAAGACAGAAAGAGAGAAAGATAAAAGAAAGGGGCCTGTCCGTTCCGCGATGGTGATGGAAATTCCTGAATAAGTTCTTAAATTTCCGCCAGTGCATTGGAGGACAGACAAGGCATTCGTAAGCGTAGAATACGAGAGGAGCTCTCTCTACTCGGTTTTAGCTTCCATTCAAGTTCTGATCGAATTTGTAGAATGGCCGGATGGCAATTGCTCCCGCGATTAACAACGGAACGATACTATACGAGGATGCTAACGAAGAAGAAAGAATCGCGCCGTATACACGGCTCTGAAAAGAACTCTCGTTTGGTTGAGAAGATACGGAAACTAAGTTAAGATGTCGTATATAGATATATACAATGTAGGTATGTAAAAAATATCGCGTCGCGTAAAAGAGTCACGGTGCGGTCTCGCTTCGCGTGTACTTGGCGCGAGACACTACCGTGTCTCTTGATTATATAATAAATAATAATAAAATAGATAAATATTTTTTTATATACAATATACATATATATACAGATTAAAAAATATTTATCAATTTTATTATTACTTATTATATAATATTTTTATAGTAAAGGCTTTCATTAGTGGAAATCAATGTAGACATTTTTTTGTTGAAATAAGATGCATAAAAGAAACTTTCGACTGCCTTTTCATGAAACTTTGACACAAAGATTCATTAAGATTCGGTCATCGAGCACGTTTTAATCGCGTGCCGGAATGACCGTTTGATAGTAATTACCGTTATATGCGGTAGTATTATAGGAGACTACTTTGTTACACCGATTAGAGAAGAGAGCCAACGAAGGAATTAAGGTGCTCCGCTTTATGTTTGTTTTACTTCATAACGGGAGATTTGATGCTTCGTTCGCGCGTTAATCCTTTATTCCAACATCTTTAATAAGCCTCTAAGAATTAACGGTAAGATGAACGGATCGTGCAAGCATGGCGCACAATATGTTATGCAAGAAGTTACATGTTTTAAGGAACGACAACGAAGTTTTTACGGTATAATGTAGTCATTAATAATGTTCTTATAAAGAACATACCGTCATTATTAAATGTCAACGTTATTTCAATAACGTAAAATGCAAAATACACCCACTCTCTTTTCAGAGAAAATTCTACGTTGGCTGTTCCCGAATTTAGGAAGCATAAATGATTGATACATTTTAGAAAAAAATAAATAAATAAATATTAAACAGATCTTCTTTATATCTGTAAATGATGTAATCAATCCTTTTATATGTTAATAATTTAGTTTCCTTGGTGTTACCATTAATTACACACATGGATCTCTTTTTTCGATTTCGGTAATAATATCAACGCACATATACCAGAGCACAATATTATAAATTATATATAAATATAAATTATATATGTAATATAAAGGATTAAAAGAGAATTCATCATTTTTTTAAAGCAAGAGGATTCATCTTTCGTAATGGAGGTGTCGGAGGAAGTAAAATTTACTTTATATTTTCACATGAAGCGAATTTTATTCTTTGTTTAAGAACTCTCGCGGCGAAGCGTCGCCATCGTCAACAAAGACGTTGTATTGTTATGCAAAAAGTAGATACCGTGTATAGGTCAAAAAAGATTCGCGGCGCGCTTTAACGTCGTTATGGGAGCTCTCGGGTTATTAATCGAAGAGTTTTTTTTCGAAAAGGTCATTGCACAGACGCTAGAAAGAGACCAGGTAAGATGATAATTATTAGACTACCTTCAGCCGGTAACCTGGATTTAATTGCGCGGGCGCTTTATTAAATTGATTGGAGGAGGAAAGAAAAGATGCGGAAATTCTTGCATGAGCATATCGCGCCATTCAGAAACTCCATTCGCTTAAAACTGCGCTGTCTCGCGTAATTTGCCTCATGAATGTGCGAGCGGCGAAGTGTCTGACCCGCTTAAAATGGGAACTCGAATTTTTTTTCCTTGCAAAAGCGGCCAGGTATTCTGCTGAAGGACGACAGAATGTCGATAATGAAAAATCGAAGATAGAGGAGACTTTATAAATTTATCAGTGTCTTGAAACTTGTACTAGCAATAGTCCTGTAAAAATATGTATTAATTAATATTGTGCCGATTCTTTAAATAGTAGCAATGACGATAAATATTAAACAGAAATATCATATTTTAAATCTCAAATAACTCGAGATTTTCAGATAAAGATTTCGTCTTGTTTTGTCGGTCGATACCCTTTAATTTTAATAATCAAATATTTAATTAACCGCGTGATCTTTTACAGTGCTATCTTGAAATATATTACTATATATTATTATATACTATATAAATACTATTTTTGACGGGAAACACGACTAATATAGAATAGATTCCAAAACTTAAGAACAAAATCTTGCGAGCGGAATTGAAATTTAACACGATTCTTCGTAGGGGCCAAAAAGATCGAGGTCAACACCGTGCGACATTTCCGTATGTAAATGGATTTGTAAAAGGAAAGGTTATACTTAGATATTAAAGTGGAAGACTTAAAATTCCGTAATCTCCGCTATTACAGGAAGATAACTTTTACTGTATTATCGCGATACCTAGACGGCACATTATCTATCATAAAAAAAGCGAATGTCTTGAATTTGGAATCTGCCGAAGTTTAGAATCTGCACAATATTAAGTTAAATTTCTCTTATTAAGAAAGAGTTGCATTTATGTGCAAGTATTATTATTGTATTGTATTAGTAACATTTTATTAGTATTTTCTGAGTGACAGCCTCTCCGATTGGGAAACAGGAAACTGCATTACAATACCGTACACGATTCGCTTACTTTATAGCTTTACTTATTGCTTTATTTATTTGCTTTACTTAGCATGATTTATTTCATAGAGTATACCTCCTTTTTCAGCCGTGGCAGAAAATTCCCAGTTGAAAGCGCGCCGCACATTTTCTGATTAAGAGAAAGAGCGAGGCTGGCGATACGCTATCCGATATGATATTTTATTTCGGCGCCTTTTTTCAGACATCGATTTTAGATAAAAAGAACGGAGCTCTTTTTTTCTCGCATGCAACGAAATGCTTTTAACTCCGAAAGATACGTTTAGCGATGCGCCGATAGAAGACGATGTTCTCAATTTCGCTGAAAGTTAGAGATTACGATCTGATATTCTTACAAGAGAGAGAGAGAGGCACAATTATTATGAGGAAGAGAGAAATGCCTTCCTTTCCGTAGTACTTCGCGAGACTTTCTTATATTACTGCGTCGATTTCAACTTTGCGTTGCATTCTGCGTAGGAACTGCGAAGCAAAAAACGGAAATGCTTCGAGTATCTCGCGACCTATTTTCCATTAACTCTCTAAATGAAATTTTTCTTCAAACTTTTCTACGAAGGAGGTAAGATATAAAGACAGATAACGTCGAAAATTTCCGTTGAAAAAAGTACCATTTCAAAAACATACTCGTATATACCGCCATTTGTTTCGAAGAAAAGGAAAGACCTTAGATGCATCTCGCAGTCGCAGGAAGTTCTTTCAGTTGCCATCGGTAAATAAGCACGAGTAAACGATAAGTAGTAACGATAAACGTACTAATATAAGTAGATACTTTACTGCTATTGTTCTGAAATCATTCGAAAGAAACAAATTAACCTTTTGACTGCCGGAAAAGTCACTTTTGTGACTCTGAAACAAATTTCGAAATTCTGCGCAATGTTCTGCGTATGTTATTTATATAGATAAATTTTTTGGGGAAAAAAGACACTATTTTAATGAAAAAATACCGGCAGTCTAAAGGTTGTAAAATTAATAAGTACAGAGCAAAAGGAGTCGGTCGCCTAACGCAAATATCCATTGCGTTGATATATTCTACGATACGGATCTTCGCGTTGACGTATTTGTGACGATATATTTCTCGCGTCTTCTTCCGGGCTTCGTTGTCAGGACAATTTCCGCCGACTGAGATATTCATCCCCGTTCTATCGCTGATGCACGATGCGCGCTCGTCGATCGTTGATTATTCTTTGTACCATTTCCGACACCTGGCTGGAATGACGGTCGATCGGCAACGCAACGGCGCGGCAGGCGCGCGAGCGAAGCCCATAGGCTCCGCGGGATTCGCATTTCTTTGTTGCAATTTTTATGCTAATCCGTCGATGGATGGGGCTCGTCGGCCGCTTTGCATGTTACGCGGAATTTCTTCTTGTCACCCTTCCCGCCCTCCCCCTCCCCCTAGCACTTCCGAACTGCGGGTGAGGCGCACTTGACTATGATGAGACCGGCTTTATGCTGCAGCCCCGGCATAAAGACGTCTGCGGAGCGTGACTTGACTCCACGATGTCTTCAACGACTCGACTTGTACCCGCGGCACCCGCGCGCGATGAACTCGACGGAGATTTAAAATTTTGTAGATGCCACCACGCACACTGCACCGCGATACATCGAATTATTATCTCGGCGCAGTCCGAGATGTGATCGACTCTTAGCCGACTTTTCTTCGTTGAGAGTTCGAAAGAACATGGTCGACTGTCGTCTCGTAGATTGAAGAGAATCGCAGAACGCGTAAGCGATTACGTAACAAATGTAAATAAATATGTTTCCGTTAATCGCTACCGTCTTGAAAAAGCACGTTTACGACAAAGAAACCGACTTTACGTCACGTTTATATCCCAAAGCCGCCTTCAGAGCGTGACTGGATTTTATGATGTTGAACGATTCGGGTCAACTTACACCAGGCAATTTAAACTTCCGCGCTATGCAGCACGTTGTACCGCAAAATAATATCGTGTTTCGTAACAAATAAGCGAATACTTGTTAACTCAACTTTGTATTATTTCAATTTCGTAGATAAATTTGCCTTAAATTTTAAATTATAATTTAAGTTCGGTAAAAAATCTTGCAAGTTGCAATAAAATATTAAAAAATATTGCCGTAGCGAGCATAAAATTGCATAGAGGTAAAGAAAGAATATTCCCAAATATATTAAAAAATAAGTATCTGTCAGTGGAAAATATTTTTGACAGATATGTTGACAAAATAATTTTTAGAAACATTATTCATTAATAAATTGTTCTTAATGTATTTATATGTGTATTATCTAAAGCAGAGTTTGAGAGTCGTGAGAATGTGATAGTTGAGCGAGAATCGGAACAGTGACTATATATACTTCATGAAACGCGAATAAGAACATACTTATATTTTTCAAAGATCCGTTATCATTTGCAGCGCCGAAAAAGGCGAGTTTACAGCCCGAAGATGAACTTTATGCGGTACTTACATCATAAAAGCGCCCTTCGGGGCGTGACTGGATTTTACGACGGCAAACGACGCGGGTTAAGTTACAACTTCGATGAAGTACGGAAATACGTTGCATGCTACGATCGAGTTACTATACAATAAATAAGTTGCCGCCGCAACGTACTTCTTAAAAAGCTAGTTGCCTGGCATCAACATGTTTTTCTTGTCGCTTAATCTAATTATTGCTTTCGCGTGCAATCTTGCGCTGTTTTAACGATGTACCGCAACTTACTGTGTGGCGAAAAGACTTTTTCTTCTAAACAAAATATCGGTTAGCCGCTTTGTTAACTTGTTGACAACCAATGTTGCACACATTCACACACAGAACAGTTTCCTTTTTATATTATATAACCCTATTGTGTAATTTATTATTATTATTATAGAAAATATGGAGCATATTTTGCTATTTATTCTAGCTGTTCTCTCCCATTTTCTCACAATGCGCGGAATGATTTATTCTTTAATATCTCGATGTCATGCGGAGTCTTCGATTTCAATAAATCCTTGTATACGCGAGCGGCTCCTAGCGCGATATCAAATTCTCGGGCTACTCGCGAAAATAAACGGGAATCGGCGGCGTGAGTAAACGTAATTTGACGATTCAATGCACCTTCAGCGCTTGCATATAAAGTATATGCACGTAGTATATCCGCGCAGCCGAGTGTACGGAATGCAGTCACCTGTTATCGACGTAGCGGAGTAGCTGTGCAGTCGGTTAGCGGAACTATCGTCAACCTTTCTCCCGTTCTTCTTGCGATTTCGGAGCAGAAGCATTCTGGAATATCAAAGTTTCAACCAGTCACGTTGGAACGTCGTTCAATTCACGCCATGAAGAAGAGATCGATTCAGCAGAGCGCACGATGACCTGAAAGTTCTTGCCTGCGACGCGATGTGCGACGACGGATCTATTTACCTCCGATCTCATGTGTGAACTCAGCGATTGATTAAGAGATTCAGATATTTGAAAACGTTCATTAATTTTACGCTAATTTACGATATTACTATAAATTTCAGATTAAAATAATTCTAATGAAAAGCTAATATTCTTCAATTTAATACTTGATGAGATCTTTTTTTTAAAAAGACAAACTTTTGCGCTTTTTGCAAGAGAAGGTATCTAAGATCAGATAAATGCTCAATACCTACGCAATAATTCAGACAATTCATCGCGATAATTCATGCATTTTTATGCGATTATTATGGATAACATTAAGAATAACGTGAACAGCCAGAAAAATATATAAAACAAAGCAAAGCTCATTATTAACGAGCAATCTTCTTCTTACGATAGTGTTAATACATAAATTTAAAGAACACAGATATTTTCATCCTAATAAGATTATCAGATAAGTAACTTACGACTATGTGCCACACAGTGTTAGAAACTCACGTCTTCATCGAGGTCAGAATCCCAGAGCAACGGCCCGCGAAATTTCCCGGTCGCCTTATAAATACTAATTCGTCCCGGCGGAGAATACACAGTGTGTACGCACGTACTACATGCAGGTCGCGCACGACAGGCGTATCTGCTTCGACACTAGTGCGGTGACGAGAGTCAGCCGGTCACGAAACTGCCACGAGAAGCTGCACTAATCCCTCCCGCGTTCCTCCTCGAGAGGTGGCATGTCACTCACCTCGACATCTCTCCTCTCATACGCTTTCCGAGACCGGAGTTTCGGCAACTCAGTTTGCAGCACCACCTTTGTGTGTTATGGAACGGGAACGACGGCACGGACATCTCCGTCTCACGTTGTCGCCTCGTACCTTCGCGCCCTTTCACGTCCACCGCCGCGAAACTGGATTTTAACGAGACCAAGTCGCCGAATATGGTGCCTGACCTACATACAATTCCTGTCGATATATATGCGCTATATGCAGAGTCAGCAATACAGAGAGCGATTTTAGCTTATAGTATCACATTCTGATTGAAATGACAGAGCATTGCATTTCTCGAAGTTAAGAATTGAACAAGTTTTCGATAAAAAGCTTCAATAATAAAAACTATATTTGATTACAGCTTTCCCTTTATTGCGAATAACTTATACTATTAATCTATACATTACTCATGCTCCAATAATTATGCACACAGAAAAAAAGAATATTCTTGATTTGAAAATATCTTTAGTTTCAACGTGGAAATCTTGAAATTATATTGCGTTAAACGAAGAAAACTTACTTGAATAAAGTCATTATATTATATAGTTATATTATATTATAAGCAAAATCACTATAATCTTCTTATAAGAATTTCAACTTTTTATTTCAACACTTTTTTCTTGGTTGAACTATATAATAACTTCATTCAAGCAAGTTTTCTTCGTTTAACGTAATATAATCTCATTTCAAGATTTCCAGGTTGAAACCTCGGTTGAAACTAAAGATATTTTCAAATCAAGAATATTCTTTTTTTTTGTGCGCTATATGACAGTTCTAGTTCAATCAACTATCTGTGCTTTTAGAGCAGTTCGAAAAATTTTCGGTACGTCCACGGATACAATCAGCTGATGGCCGCAGCCTTGTCAACACGCGTTTGACCAACGAGATCCACTGTGTACATGTTTTCAAGCCGATCAAATAAAACAAATAAATTTGCTCTCGGCCCCGTTGTGGATATCCGAATTCTCTTATATCAACCCTGTTCCCTTTTTCCCTTCTATCACTCCTTTTTTTTTAATTCGCGCAATAGATAGCGATTCATCGAATGTTCGGGTTACAGCGCACTGTTGACGATCGTACACGCGCGTACGAGACAGCTCGGCGGTATATTTAGCACTCCGGACCGCACTCGACGGAAACGAGTGCGGAGGAGCGGGCTCACACACAATTGCTGTTTGGGCGAGAATTAAACGAGAACCGCTAAACACATCCACCTTCGTTTCGGCACGGGGTGTAGCACGAGCGGCGCGAATAAAAGCCGCGCAAACAAAACCCGCTTCCGCGTCGCGAGCCGCGAGCCGCGGCGGGGATTCACCGCGGCGATCCCAATTTCTGCGCTCGAAAGCAAATATTGGAGCCCGACGCCACCCCCCCCCCTCCCCCGGCACGTGCCGCGCGTGTCAAAACACGCGTGCGCATTCAATTAAAATCCACCACCGCAGGCGAAAGCGGGCGCGCCGGTTTTTTCTGTACGCGACTGCAATGTTTGAGCTTGAATGCCGCTTATACACGCTCGAGTTAGACCGTATGCACATCGGCGAACAGCAAGTGATACGATGAGCTATAAGACGCGCGTGAACGATGGGTGTGCATAAACAAAATTTAGGCAATTTTCAACAAGTTTTTGGCGATAAACGATAAATAATGAACGTTTCTTCAGGACAATTTAAAGTATACCATAGATTGATGTTGAACTGCCCAGAGTATCTCCTATGAAAGTAATCATGCTATTCGCATTTTTCTCTTTTATCTCAAGCAATTGTCAAACTTTGAATAGAAACGAGATCTCTAACGTTTCTTAAATAAGAATTTCGCATTGATGGTCAATAATGACAAATAGGTTTATTGCATGGTATGAGATTTAATCAAGCGCAAAGTTCAACTGTATGTATATCTAAACGCGTTTTATGACAAACAACAGTGGCATTTCCAGGTAACGTGAAGAGAAAACGCGAATAGCTTGCCTTCGTAAAGACGAAACGTTCGTGGCAAACGAGCAGAAACAGACGCGGAATCCCACCAAATGCTCTCGAGAGTTAATAGAAGGCCGATTCGCGAGGAAGAAGCTACCTGAATTTCGTACGGTAGCGTTATACAGGCTTGATTGTAACCCCCTCCCTCCCAAAGAAGGAAATTGTAAGAACTCTCGGCTACGGGGCGGAACAAGCGGGCAAAGTCGACGAAACTTCTTGCTCGTCGATAACTCCATGAAGCCGCGGTAGGGTATTAACGGCCGGTAAGCCGATAAGATGGCTTATGAAGAGAAGAAAGAATTTTCGGAAATTGTCCCCCCCCCTTCTCTCTCTCTCTCTCTGGCCTTCTTATTCCACCCTCTCTATTATCTTCCTAAACGAGTCTACGGCTACGGCGATATGAATTGGACCTATATACACAACTTGCACACGCAAACTGTACGAATACACAAACGTGAGCCAATCGTTTTCCACACAAGCAATCCGCACATAGCGACCTGTCTACCGTCTTCGCGGAATTCCCCGAGCGGAAAACTTAAGCTCTGTTTACAATGTCGATCTAATACGAGAGCATAGAAAGAGGAAATCTAATAATGAGAGAAAAAAATTTCAGATTAATCCTGAAGAGTTAACTAACTGTCGCTAGACAGCTTCATTATTTCGTGTATCTTGTATATCCGCTTTGTCTTCCTTGTTTTTAACGATGATGAAGTAATCCTCATGCGTTGCGTGCGACACACACACACACACACACACACACACACACACACACACACACACACACACAGAAGGGATTTCCTCGATTGATAAACGCAAAGTGAAAACCTAAGAGCCCAGACAGCACCATGTCCAAAATGGGGACATAAGACGTCTTTTAGCCATCTTTTAGTAAGACGTCTTTTAGACGTCTTATGTCTTATGTCCCGCTTTTGGACATTTTGTGCTGTATGGGAGAGATTGGTTGACTCTACTATAACAATTTCAACAATGTTTTGGACCATTTGTCACAAGGCTGTTGAAATCCTGATATTTTGTAAGAAAAATCTACTTTATTGTTGAGAACCCGATTCTATCTCCTTTAAAGTTATCGCATATTTTATTGCTTATTATTAATTAATTAATTAATTATTATTTATTATTATTTAATTATAAAGTTGTTTGTAAATTAAAAAAAAAACATTATGTTAGTATCAATTAATGAGCTATTTTATTAGTCGTAGCAGTGAAGCTATCGAAAGTTTTAAATTAAAATATCTCTCGAATCAAAACAGACTGTAGATCAATATCACTGAAATCTGGCGAAATGTTCTGTGAGACCTTTGTTGTTTTAACTAGATGACATGGATCCGAGAGTCTCGCGTACATTCGCTCTGAACGAGGCGTGAATTCCACGCTGATGCATACCGATTCAAAGTGATCGGTCGCGGATTCCGTTTACGAGTGTAGCGGCGCAAAGTCATTTGCCAAGATTCGACGCGCGCCATTGTCCGATTCGAAATTCCGGGCATTATCCAGTGGGCCGCTGCCGGAATTTCACGGTATCGTCGTCGAATTTCCGACGTGCACGCCCAGTCTTCCACCGGCGTAACTAATTCGAGGAAGAATTCTATCGAGCTGTGCCAATGCTTTCTAAGGAGACCCCGGGAGTGTCGATTGTCTTGCGGCACAATGGCGTCCGGAAGTTTCACCGATTGTCCGTTGTCGGTTTGTTCCGTTTGGCCGGTACCTCGTCATTCGCGTGCTTCCGCGTGTGAAAGAATCGAAATAATTAAAGAAAAAGGCATCGAAACAAGACTATATAAATAACACAACTCTACAAAAAAAAATGTGTTTCTTGTCCTTGGATTCATTTCATGATTTTCCTATTCTTCATGCACCAAAATAAAGGAAAAATATCAATATCCCCTTTAAAGTTTGCTTTTGTAGTCAGGAGAACGTTTGTACGATATTTTAAAAAATCTATGATTTTAATTTTTATCTTTAAAAAAACCAAAACAAATATATTTGTATATTATTTTTATTAACTTTAATTATTATATTAGCTTACAAAATAATGGAAAAAAGTTTAAAAGTGAACCCTGTTACTCTTTCTTTTATGTTCGTGAGTACTTTCTCTTATTAAACCCCAAATATAGTCTCCCATCATATTTTTATTGTATTGGCCTTGATAACGGCGTTCGAAATCCATAACGACTTGATGAAAACGTTCTCCTTGTTTTTCTGAGTACGCTCCCATTTTATTTTTAAATTTATCTGTCAGAAGCGAAGGTTAAAGCTGAAATTTTTGTTGGTCCACAAATTAATACAATTTTTAACAGTAAAGAGTTTCCAAAATTGCTTACTAGTGCTAAAAAAAAGGTTGGCATAGTTTCAAAGCAGTAGTCTTTGGATTTTTAGGGAATAACAAAGCCAAAAATTACCAAGAATTAGTTGAAAATATGTTAAAAAACTTTAAGGCCATGGGTTGCAAGATGTCTCTGAAAGTGCATATGCTACATGCTCAATGCTCATTTAGATAAATTTAAAAACAACATGGGAGCGTACTCAGAAGAACAAGGAGAACGTTTTCATCAAGACGTTATGAACTTCGAACGCCGTTATCAAGGCCAATATAATGAAAATATGATGGGAGACTATATTTGTGTGGGGTTTAATAAGAGAAAGTACTCACGAACATAAAAGAAAGAGTAACAGGGTTCACTTTTGAACTTTTTTCTATGATTTTGTAAGCTAATATAACAGTTAAAGTTAATAAAAATAATATACACATATACAAATATATTTGTTTTGGTTTTTTAACAGATAAAAATTAAAATCATAGATTTTTTAAAATATCGTACAAACGTTCTCCTGGCTACAAAAGCAAATTTTTTTATGAAATATAAATTTTTTTCGGATGACTGTCGATAAACCTATCGTAATTGCATACCCTAATTTCAAAGACAAAATTCATGTTGACTTGTGTAATCTATACTGACGTAGTCACACGTACCTACTCATATCTATCTGATTACGGTGAATACAATATTGTATACATAGTATACAATATATAATATAGATATTGATAATTGAATATTTTATATTTTATCGACATAAATATTGATATGCGGTATTTTACTAATAAACTCTTTCTCGCGCAAATATATTTCATGCGTTTTAATAAAAAATCGTTTTAGCCAGCTGTGTTATTTGCGCTCGCGTGCAATATACACGCGTTGTCCACTGCGAATGCAGTACTTATTAACGTTAATAAGTAATACTGCGACAAATATTTAACGTATAATAGCGACAGTCCGCGTGAAAATGAGCATAAATAACTATTAGAAGGTTATCTATGTTATACATGTGATTTTACGCATTCAACCGAAATTTCGAGATACATCCGCTATTGAAACGACAGCTACGCGTATTTTTTTTTTCCCTCGCATTCTATATTCAGCGATGCATTTTCCTCTCTTTCAGCTTTGTAAAATCCGCAATTTTTATTCCCACGAAAAGTACGCTTGGAAAATAGTCGTTCTCACAAAATAAAGAATCCAACGTGTTTTCTCGCGTCCCTCGCGAAAGAGAAACGTTATTTGGATAAAAATGAAAAAATACAAATAGGGTGCACAGGGAAACGCGCGTGGGAGCAAAGCAATATACTGTTTTTGCTGACCGACCGCAAAACTTTCTTTCCCTATTTACATTACAACGATAACTTTTGAAGTTGTCTCGGCAGTGATTTCGCGTTAGTTCTACACGGTGAATCAAGTACTCCTTTACATTGTAGTTACGTAGGATAACAATCTCTAAAAGAAAATAATTCTTTATTATGCATAATGTTGGACTATATAATTTTTATAAATATATTTATATGTGTTAATTAGAATTAAAATGCATCAGAATAAACTCAAAGTTTATAGCTACACCACACTAATGTCGCTTTTGCTTTAAATTTTGTAATCTACTAAATCCTCGATTAAATCTGCATAATTGAAGCTGTCGGTAGTTTTTATTGAATTAACGCAAATGTGGTAACAAAAATTGCACCCTTGTTTCGTTTTACGGCAGATAAAGCGCAGGATTCTCGTCGCCTTGTCGTATTTTCCTTGCAATTGGCCAGTTTCGCATAGTCGATACGAGGCAGGGATCGGCGCGCGATTTGTCGCGGAAGCAACGGGCCGGGAAAAGTCCATTTCGCTCCAAAAGCGGCGTTTAAGAGCGAAATGTCGCACGAAATGGCGGTCGGGGTCGGAAATCGAAACTTGATTGTCGTGGCCGGACAATATGCCCGGTAGAAGCATCCTCAAGAGAAATAGTGAAATGGCTGCTGTTCTCGCTCGCATGACGCGGTTTAGACATAACGATCCTTCAGATCGCTGCTAATGCTCTTAGCTAGTGCGACTGGCAATTTCACGAAGTTTGATAAAAGCTTTTTAATGCAAATAATAAAATGTACGTCGTTAAATAATATTAAACCAATCACCATAAAGTTATAATAAATATTTTTTATTTAGTTATAGCGTCTATATCAGGTTAACGTAAAAAATTTTTAGTTATTTCAACATCTTTTTTAATTAATCATGCATATATATGTTTGTTTGTCAAAATGTTATTTAATTTAATAAATAACTAGAAGTTAGAAGTTTAAATGATCCTAGCATTTTTAATGCCTACATTCGTTCATGTCTTTCGTTAGAAGAATGTGATATTTGTTTAAATATTACATTCTTCTTATTAATGATAAGCTGATCAATACTTTTTTATTTTTGTCAAATTAATTTTTTATGTTAATAAAAACCTAACACAATAAATTACTTTATCAACTAATATGCTTATATTTGTGTGCTTACATTTGCCGTGTCTGACTAATACTGTGTTTTACTACTGACATTACGCACCATTATTGCGCGATTATCTCTTATAATCACGATTCTCGATTATAATCACGGCTCTTATAAAGAATATTCTCATTTTCTCGCTTAGCAAATTTGAATATTAATCAATGCTATCACCCAAAGCGTGTGCAACATCGTAAAATTAGTTATTATAAAAATTCACCAGTCTCTCTCTTGGAAGATATCGCGAGCCTTTCGTCGCTTTCTTATTAAGACGGCAACTCAGTCGTTAATAATCCTTTCCTCGTGGTTATCGCCGAAGCGTGACAATGCAAGTCGTTTTGGAACTTGGGCTCGCTCAGCGAAACGAGTTTGAGAAAATAACAGCGAATTAACGTCCTTTGACGCGGTTTCGGGAGACGGTCTAGGAAAAGAGGAGGAGTTACAGGCGCGGCGTAGTCCGCAATCGGGAAAAAGTTCGCCGCGAAAGTTTTCGACGTTGGAAGTTATCTAGCTACAAGATATTACAGTCATGCAGTCGGTATTGCCCGAGCTTTACGAAGGATATTTTTTCCTCCCCGAGCGTCGTGCATTTTTCACGCGGGAGCGTTGGAGAAATCGCGATCTTCAAAGTGCTTCAAAACTTGGTCACGGGTGACGGGTATAAAGTACGCTCATTAATAAGTGACATTGATCCTTCTGAGGTCGGAAAATGAATGAGCGGCAAGGTTCTATCACGTTCTTCAGTGTGATGGCAATGCAGCTACATAACACTGGAGCTACGCTCTCGCTAATGCGTCCGTCACTGTAATTGTATTTTATAATTCTCGCACGATATTAATGTTTCCGAAACATCATACTTTTTTAAATACCCATTGTATTAATAAAAAAAAAACAAGATTTTAACTTTTATTAAATGTTTCATTAAATAGTTTAGAAAAATGGAAAATATAAGAATAGCATGCTGGAATTTCTAATAAATTATATTATCGACGAGATTGATTTATATTTAAAAGATGGTATTAATTTTGTCAGGATTTAATTAAAAAATTCAACGTTAAAAAAAGAATTTATTAATTCATTCTTCCTCTTTTACTGTTGTTATTTGTTGCTCAGAATTTTCATGTCGATTATGTAGTTAAATTCTATTGAAACGCATTTCAGATGAATGCACATTAAAGGGGCACAAAATCCTTTTGATTAGAGAGAAGACATTCGCGTTTCACGTTCACTATGGCGTATAGTTCACTTGAAATTCCCGCATATAAAGATATTATCTCGCAGCACGAGCGTTCTTGCCATCAGATATAGAAGTTCACCGAGTGGTGTTCCACTTTGCACGCGAGCGTTCTACTTTGCATATCAACTTCGGCGCGCAGGGATGAAGAGTTAAACCGACTCGTTCGCGGAGGAGTGAGCATTTCCGCATAAATGTCGAAAGGTCTCGCGAATTTATTCTCGCACGTTAACCCCCCGGGGAAAACACCAACGCTTAATTCCATGGCGAAGCGAAAAAAAGAGAAGCTGCAACGCGAGAAATAATCCAGCGAAATGATTCTTTAACTTGCCATATCGGTCTGAGACGATTCATCAACTTTTATCTATTTGTCCTTTTATTTTTATTATCACTGAATATAGCCTGCAAATCTCGATGTCGTTGATTAATAGCAGTACGAATGTTTTTGTGTTTTTTGTGCAAATATAAAAGAACAAATAAATGAATCGATGAATTGGAGATTACGATTCGCGACGATTACTTCGGCGTTTACGATTCTTTTTTACGAGAAAAGCGCGCGCAAGATTGTGATTAAGGTATTGATTGAGTTAAAGTATACTAAATATAGTCGCGAGGAAGCGCGTGAAGCAGTAGGACGAGCGGTCAGGAAAATGGGATTGGCGATACTTGTTGAGCGAGCCTCGCGTCGCGTTGGCTGATTTTAACTGTTTCACAAACCACCCGCATCGATGGATCATTATTCGACGTTGATTTCTTCTCGTGCCGCGTGTGCGGGTTTATTTGATTTCGCTGATTGCCATCCGGTGATTCCGCGCCGCGCCCGCGCCGGCCGTAACATCACTGCCTCCCATATCGACGAACAATCTATAATGATTCGCGCGCTATCTTGTTTTTCACGTGTATGCCGGTGTAACGAGCACGTCTACGTTAAAAAAGATTTGCTCCAGTTATGAATATATATGTAGAGCGCGTAGATGCACTCAATATTATTAATGACGAGGGTAATAATGTTACTACTGACCATATACATGAATATCAGTTATTCAGAAGCAAATTAACATATGTTATTAATCAGAGGCTTTCCAATTATCGTGTAAACGATTACAAATCAACGAGTATTTTTCGCAACAGAAATAATAAACTAAATGTTAATTAAGAGATAGCTTGTTATTTTCGCTATAAATCAAAACTCTTTAATTTAATTGAAATTCCTGTTATTTACCTTGAAATTGTCGGAAAAATATTATACGTTGTGGAAGGTGAGAAATAAACGCAAATGCCGAAAGAGTTTCGCTGTTTTCATCGAGAATGTCCAGTCCATGCATGGCAAATTCCCTCCCTCTTTCCACTTCTCTACCTTCAAACGAAATATAAATATTTGCAAACGAGACTTCGCCCGGCATCAAACATTCGCCACATCGGAAATTTTTACGTCAGCGTCGCGACATTTATTCGCATCTCTCTCCTCTTTTTCTCCTTCATACAAAATCGGTTTCCATTTTTTTTTTCATGAAAAAGATAGCTTATTTTAATTTCGCTATATTTCTCCCCCGGAAAACCACGTGATAAATTTAAAGAGCAATTTAAAGTGCATTTAAAAATATGCGAAGCAATATTATATTTCGAGAATCGATTACGGTTCGGATATGTATCGATGCTATATGGACGATCGTAAGTAATAATTCTTGCGATATATGTAATGTGTAAATGTGTGTGTGTGTGTTTGTGTGTGTGCAAGCAATATCTCGATAGATGGAATTTTATGTGGGTCAAGAATGTAGCTAGCGCGTAAAATCCGCGGCGAATGGAAGCTATAAGTCGATCGCGACGTAATTTCATATATGATAGTTACGACGACTGTGCGGCGGAGAAACAATGAGAAGGAAATGATTTAAGAGAGATCAGATACGACGATACGACAGAAGTACATTGAAATGGAAGCCCGTTGGTTGACCGAAATTGTTTCGCTTGATTTTCAGATTTTTCCTATTATAAAAACAATAATTGAGAATTTTTCATTATTACATCAAGTTTTTGAAGCATCATCGATGTACTTGCGCGTTGTCTTGTCAGAGCCTCAGTTTTCAAAGCGGTGCGACAATTTACTTTCAAGGAGAAAGATATTGCTTCTTAGACGCGAAGAGAGAGAGAGAGATGCTCAAGAGAAAAAATTAAATTTCACATATAACATTGTAAAAGAGGTAAAAAGAATATGTATATATATATATGTAAATTTCTTTTACTTTCTTCGCACGTTTAACTTTCTGTGAATAATTATTTTAAAAAGTAACATGTAATTATTTTTCACACGTAAAAGGAGGTATAAAATAAAACTTTTTTGATGAAAAGTATACTGTGCAATAATACTCGCTATATTTTTCTTTGTATGAATAGTAGAAATAATTGTTTATTCGCTTAACTGTGTTAAAGATCGCGACACATAAAATTTAATGCACTTTCCTACCTACTACGAAAAGGAAATCCAATGTCGTCTTCGCCATGCGACATTTTAGGGCGCATTCCAATTTACCTTTCGCCATCCCGTAACTTTCTCTGGGTGACTGTTATACCACATTTATCGACATGCCCTAGTATAGTTCATCCCTCGGTTGATTCCTAGCGCTTTCACATCGGCGACTTTCATCGGGAATGACAGTAACCCGGATGACCTGCGTCTCTGATACTGCGGTTAGAGGACGTCTCCCTCTCCCCCCCTCTCTCTCTCGCTCTCTCGTCGTACGCCTTCTCTGTTAGTCCGATATTGTAGGAAACGCAAAGAAAACACCATCTATCCTGCCGGGATCCTCGCAGAATGCCGAGCAAGCGCGCTGGCGCGTAAAGTCGATCGGTTCGCCCGGCGAGAAAATAACTCGATATTTCGACGTTGCAGGCGCACCGCGATGCAGTTCAAAAACAGTGCCAGAAATGGATTCGTCTAACTTATTTAACTCAACTCGGTAATGGAGGATGATAGTTGAGGTGAATGGGAAATCGATACAATTTTACCGTGGATACAAATAATGATGAGTCAGGATTCTATCGACCAGTCTCGGATTTCTAGAGTGAATAATGGCATACATTCATAAGGTCTTGTTTAACAATAGACGCATTTGGTGATTAAGGCAATATTCCTGATTGAAAACAACGATTTTTCAAATAAACTAAAATTTAGCAATCTCTAAAGTTCAATTTCTAAAGTTCTGGAATAACTTAGTAATTTTATTGGGAAGTTTTATGCTTTAACTCGAAACTCTGTTCAAATATATACGAACTTCGAGTTAATTAAAAAATAAAATTTCATTATGCATTCGTATCTTTTAAAGAGCGATTCATCAAAATATTTCTTCTTTTCTTTTAATCAATTACAACTCAAAGCTATTTATTATCTTTGATATTTTCTATTTAAAAAATGTCACTTCAGTTTTCAACAAAGAAAAAAATCGCCGTAATATTACATGCATGGTAAATCTTTACAGAAATAATCTAAAATAAAGTTATCTAATTTTAACTGAGAAATTGCATCGGTTAAAAAATTAACTGCAATGACGACATACTTACCGGAAAAATTGAAACGATAACATCATTATGTGACAAACAACGAGACGATATTATCGTCTCACATGCCGAGTGTGTAGCGTAAGAGTGAAAAATAGCTGCGGTTAGGAAAAGAGCAAAGAGATGCACGGCTACACCCGGCTCTTGTTACGCGCGAAGGATGGGGGGGTTATAAATTGCATTAATGAAGGGACTATTAATTAACGGCCGGGACAATTAATATTAAAGCGGAGACGCGCCGCTGACGAGGCCTCTTCGTTTCCGTCCCTTGACAGGGGAAACCGACGCGACGCGACGGCACGAAGCGCGCTGACACACTCCCTGTCATGCACGCATGCGTCACACAGCTGAAAGCACCATGCCAGACACGGAGAAGAGAGAGTTGTATCTTTTAATATAAAAATTTACAACGCTCACAAGTGAATATACATGTATACCGGGTCCTTCGACTTCTTCGTGCCCGCGCGAGCTCTTTTTTTGACGCTCTCAGCTTTTATCACGCTCGGGTTTTCTAGCCAGGGATTCAATTACGGCTTTTGTGAAAGTTGCCCGAGCTCCTTTTTGGACACGTTGACACGAGCTACGAGCTATTTACATTTTCGGATTTCCATATGAAATACTTTTGGTCTTTATTCGATAACGTGATATACATATAACTCACATGCTAAAATATGATAAAATTTCAACATAGTCTCTTTCCGTATTTATAATATGGCTCGTCTATTTTATCGCAAATAAATCACTGTTTCGTGGCAAGAAATTGGCACTATCTGATCATATTTTTTAGGCAGCAAGCATATTATACGTCTAATTTAACGCAAATCTTTTTTTATACGCGCATAAATGAGCGTTAAATGTTTACAAGTAAAAATTCCATTTTGCGTGAAACAAATATGTATTATTATATCATAGTTTTAGACCTTGTTACGTGATCGCTATACGTCAAAATAAAACGCAAGAGGGAGTTTGCGAGTCGCGTCCACGTAGAGCGACGATTTCTAATATTCGGCGCAGTTAATTTTTTTCGTTGATCAAACTCGAAGGTCGAGGCTAAGAGGTCGGTTGAATATATTAGATACGACGCGCATAATCCTGCAATTTTAATATCTTCAGCCGAAGCGAGCTTGATGAAAGTAGAGCGTAAATACGGGCGCCGTTATTTAATTTAGAGCGCACCCCTCGTCGTCGCCGGCACTCCCGCGGCCTGATTAATTAAGTACGAAGAAATTACAGAACACCGGGAAATATGTCCTCTCCGCAACTTCGTGACGCTTTTCATAATTTACTGCCCGCATGATTTCTTCTTACACGCGCTTTGTTATCCCCACGGTGCACCCGTTGCAACTCTCTGGCGGACGATATCGCGCAAAGAACAATTTAATAGATTCAAATAGACTAATGACATCGTTAATGGGCTGCACTTCCAATTTGTTGCCTAATTTTGATAATTTTTATTAACCCTATTCCCTCTAACCATGCCCTTTCGTGTCCCACCGAAATTTTGATCGTTTGCCGTTTCAAGAACAAATGAGCTGCGGCTCTGAAGTGATTACGTCAGTGTTGTCCCACACGAAACATAACATCCATTAGACGTCCACACAACCTCCATAGCTCCATGCGACCTCTATCTCCACGGTGGACGTCAGATATAGATCTCTAATAGAGATCCATACTGTCTCCATCATAGATATCTTCTACAAATCCATAATGGACATCCATTAGACGTCTATTATGGATGTATAATAGATTTATATACGTAATGTTTCCAACATATTAATATTTAAGTTTTATAAGTAAATTTACATTTTTAGATAATTTAAAATTATTAATTTTTATACAATTTTTAGAAGTATTACGTTATATACATAAAATACATAGATTAACCGCGAGCGTTAGTAACGCGCACTGTCGCGACGCGGTTTCATAAATATATTTACGAACACAAATAAATTTCGTAATGAGCCGGTACTGGTTTTTTTTTCTGACATTCACCCGACATTAAGAAATATTATATCATATATCTAATTCAAAATTTTATTATTCTTTTTAAATTGAATTTGTTTCTTAAGATGATTTTTGAAAAATTATATATTTGCACTGGTTATCATATGTAGACTATATATAACACTTACATTAAATTAAGAAGTAGTCTACCACGTAAGACAGTTGGCTCACGATCCAGAGGTCCCGAGTTCGAATCCCACCAAGGTAAGTGTTTTTTTCAAATACAAATAAAATATTTATAATTATATAGACTTGGGTATCTTAAGAAACAAATTTAGTTAAAGATATTAATAAAATTTCGAAAAAAATAATTTTTTTTTGTCGGGTAAATATTCGTATTTCTCTAGATTTTAAAATATCTTCTTGAGAGCGTATTTGAAAGAGGAAAATCTTCTAAAATTAAGCGGGAGCCACTAAAAAACAGAATTCCAAAGCTCCATTAAACATCTATGGTTAATCTATACAACGTCTAAAAGAGATCTATCAATACGTCTAGTGGAGGTCGAATGGAGGTGTGCAATGCGGAACTATGGATGACTAGTAGACGTCCATGGGAAGTTTCATGGATGTCTAATGGAGGTTTTCGATCTCCATGATGGACGTCTAGTGGACGTCCATTAGAGCTTTTTGTTCTGTGTGGGATCAGTTTGTGTGAAAAGTAAGTGACATTTTTTTTCAATAAAAATGTATTTTTGTGTACATTTTAAGCGTAGTTAAAATATTTTTGTCGTTAAAAAAAAATTTGACATTCCACAGAAGACTATTATGGCTCAGAGGCAGGTGGAAGAGGTGGAGAGGAACTATACGATTATAAAAAAGAATGTAATTTTTTTACATAAAAAATATCTGTTACACTTCAAATTCGTCTTTTCTTATTCAGAAATTCTTTTTCTAGCATTCCTTAAGTCTTTAAAGTCATTCTGTACCATTTAAAAATTACCAAATTTGCGGCGACAAAATTAAGTATTCTTATTTAATTAATAATTATCTCATTTTTTTTCTCATTCGCACTTTTAGCTTTAATTTGCGAGTTTGATCATTAAGCTTCGTCAATTTGTTCGTGAGTTATGATTTTTTAAATAAAACGAGTCGTAATGTGTGTTTGTCAATATATAAATGTTGTAAAAAAATATTTAAATAAATGATTTCCAAATTTTATTTACATTAATTTTTAGTCGAAGGTACAAAGATATTATAATAATTTTGGGGGAATTTTTCAAAGCTATTAACATTATAAAAAACACGTGGGACTCGAAAGTGCATGGATTGGAGGATTAAAGGGGCGGAAAATACGTTGGAGGAAATAGGGTTAACATTGTTGTATAGTTTTAAACTTTTTTTATGTCAACGAAAGACAAGAGATATTTTGCTTTGTGTAACTTGTAACTAGTTTAATATTTCCTAATTTCTATAATATTTAATTGTTAAGAATTATAATATAAAATATATTGTCACAAGGAAAAAAAAGATTAGCTACTATTAGTTAAAATAGTCGTAATATATGGACAACTAACATTTTTTGCAATGAGAGTAACATTTTTTGCAGCGAGAACAAAAGATTTTGTTACTATTGCTAAACTATAGCTCTCGCTGCAAAAAATATAGCTCTTGCTGCAAAAAATATTAGTTATCCATATTTTACGACTAAATTTAGCTAAAATTTTTTCCGTGGCATGAGAATATATCATGAACTGCAAAGTCGATACTATAAATATCTAAAAGTATACAAAGTATTTGCATATAAATACATTATTTCGTAATGTCTCTCCCAGTATATTCAAAATCATTAGTGAATTGAGATTGTAGTTGCAAATATCGTAATATTTTCGCTTAAACCCGTCGCGCGCGGGTATACCGTTACGCATACTGCAAATTAGTTCATAACCCGAGATGAGAGAGGATAATATAGTAGTGAAAATTGGCTGTAAATTTTTCGCGTCATGTCGAACGCGTGTCGAAAGTACATTATAATAAGTGATTTAGCGGAATTATAGCCATTATTACGCGCGGAACTGTTTTACGGTTATCAGCATCGAAATTAACGCCAGTGTGATGCCATACACCGCCACCCATTAATATTATTATACCCATTTGTTGCCAGAATAATCGCGAACAAATGAGATCAGGATGGTACGAGTAGAGAAGGAAGGAAGGAGAGAGGGGGGGAGGAAGCCCCAGATGTTGCCGAGCGCGGTTCTCCGATTGATGGCTGATACGTTAATGAACATTCGATCGCCCAGTAAAAAACTAGGGCCATTATTGTTTCCGTGCGATTAATGCCGATTTGAATCGTTCGTGTGTTTTGCTTTAGCACACCCGATAGCGCGCGATTCGATCGAGTTATATTCTCTTTTCAACGTGGAAATTTCGTCAGCTTTTTACAAACGGCCATGGCGTATTCTATCCAATTTTTTCAATAATGTGCATTAATTTTCGTTGATTGTGGTTTCGCCCTAAATATATTTATTGATTACTTTAATATTACGAAATTAAAATATTCTATTTATTATTTTTGAATTTATCAGAATCAGAATATAATATTTTCTTAATTAGGTCAATTGATATGTATCAGGTAACCATAAAATTTTTTCAACAACGTTTTTCACGATAAAATATAGATATAGATGAAAGATATACAATTATTTTACGAATTAAAAATAGTAAACAAATTATTTTTTATTTCAAATATTTATACTTTTATACGTATCAAATCAAATTCTTTAACGTTTGACACCACGTCATATTGTGTAGTAAAAATTTTTTAGTTTAATAAGATATTCAATGTTGACAATTAAAATATTTCTAATTAAATTTTATAAATATAAATAAGTAATAAAATAATGTCTTTGTTTAAGCTCTGTAAGCGGACTATAAGCCATTCTAATTTAATAAAAAATTTTAATTTTTTACAATTTATTATTATTGACATCTTGGTACTCTGTTAATATCTTTCAAAGTCATAATTAAAAAAGTTTCTAAAAATAATTTAGTCAATTACGAATTTCTATTATCAAGAGACACGGCAGCTAGTGTCTCGCGTCAAGTATATGCGCCCGCGTGACATGGTTATATTCTCCCCCTAAAAATACTTTGTTCTAAGCGGCGAAAATTTTCGAGAACATTTTCTAGAAAATTTCCACCGGCCAAAGAAATTACATTCGCGCAACGGCGGCATTGCGCCTCTTCTCTACAATGTGCCACTCACAATTTTTCAGTTGCAATGACATACGCGTCGTGGTACAAAGTAATGCGAGCTCTTTATGCACTTTTTAATGAGTTCTTTCATGTAACGAACGAAACGAAGGCGGTGAGCGAGCGGTTTATAAACGATACACCGTTGAATTTCAACATTGTCCTACTTTTTTTTTATTACGATTTGCCGTACTTGTTTCAGTCGAATTACACTCTCCGGAAAATATATATAGGTATAATGTATAAAATTATTCGCCAAGTTCCTCCAGTAACATGGTTAATGTCTTTCAGTGCCATTACGGCGATGAAAAACAAAAAGAAAGATAAACAATATCTACCTCTCAGTTTAAAGATTTATTTTCTTTATCCTTGATATTTTTCGTTTTATATATAGTAGGTAATGCGTTAAGGGATTTGAGATGGAGATATGGCCGAGGAAGGAATTTGTTTTCCGCAACATCTCGCGAAATCAACAATACGTCTACACTGTCGTTGATAGTGACGGCGATAATATATCATTTTCTTCCTCTCTGTAGCTAAAACGGATAGAGAAGCTTCCGCAGCTTGCGGGCTTGATCGTGTGCTACGGGAAATTTGATCAGGAAGTTGCGGTGCGCAGTTCGCGCAGTTAAATCAGACGGTATTTGCATCACTCGGCCCGATGCGTTCTCCGCGCGCATCTCGGATGGGTATCGACAGGCGAGATATTGCGCGGGGGTGCCCCGCGGGGTCTTGCAGTCTTATTTCATTCGCAGGCGCGAAGAATTGCATCGATCAACTTTCGCTCGACCGCCGGATGCCGACTGTCAGGAGTAAATTCCTTCTGGGGCTGCATAGGAAATTCCGCGAGGAATAGGAATCGCGCCGCTTCTCCTCGAACGTGTCGCACCGGTGCGCACGGCATAGATGCGTTCGAAGCGATTTGCAACGATTGTATTGATGCGAACTTTTGAGCAAATAAAATACGCGAGAGTTCGCGAAACACGCGTCGGTTTTAATTAAAATGGTAAGTGGGAAATCTTAGGTAAAATAACAACAGTGGAATAGCATCTTCTATCAAATTTTGAAACGATTGAAGCGCGTTTTAGAGAATTGCATGGAAATGCGATTAACAGTTGATAGTTACCGTGTTTGGACCACATGCAATTTTCGGCGGTTTGGTTTATGAAGAAGAGCACTGCGACTATACGGCGTCGTAATAATAATTGTAATCGTGTCACAAAAGAGGGGTTAACGGACTCGAGTTAAGCAGGTCACTCGTCAATACTGTACCGACAGTTTGTCTTATCAATCGCATGCAATTGTCGATTCACGACATAACTCTCCGTTCGACGCTATTATGCCATTGAGCACCTCGTATACCGTTCCGAATGTTTGAGATTACACAGACGACGTATTGGATCTCGCCTTGTGTATCGCGATAGAGATGAGATATTCCGAGTTTTGTAACGATTGTGGTGCTCCGCTTCGCAAAGCCCCAATCTCCTCTCCCGTTACGATTATCAATACTCCAATTGCGTTTATTATGCATACGGGACGCTCACATGAGGAAATGGCCGCGTGAAGAGAGCAGACTACAAATTTTTCTCAAGCACTTAATCCTATCTGTTACATTATATTTTGACACCGTGTTACATAATTTTCAACCGCATATTTTTCCTGCCCATTTATTCATGCCTGTTGTGTTTTAATCGAGTTTCAAGATTATAGGGATTAACTATATCGATAGAGACTGCGAAAGTGCAAAAAAATCTACGCTAAACTAGTTAACCTGGATACAAGATTCTCTCTCGCTTTAATGGCACTTGAAAAGCGCATTTATTGGAAGATATATATTTTGTAACTTCCATGCCGAAGCGTGGAGTAAAAATGAGACTATAAAAGATGAATGTGAATAACAAGAGAGGTAAAAAAATGTCGGCATTGAAACGCATAGTTCTGAAGCTTCGAAAGATCGCGATGTGTACTGTTTTAGCGTACTGCTGCAATGTACTGACACAAATATATCTATTAAAAATCTGTAAACTTTACAAAATATTTTCAGTAGATTTTTTTGGAAATATTTTGGAAAATGTCAAACGGAGATCAACGAGCTAATTTAAAAATTAATTTAAACATTTATTTTCTGCTTCTGCTTCGCACAGAATAAAATAGAACGATATAGTTTCGCTTCGCTACGATTTGCTACACGCTTTGCTACATTGATAATTTAATTCTCCTTAATTCTATGCCGACGTGCCACTCATTGGATCGTCATTTTCCTAAGCGTTGTAACGGATCTCGGTTATTCCGCATTATGACATAGTCGCGGCTATAATGGAGGAAGTGTCGATCGGAGAACAGGAGGGATGCAAAGCAGGGACGGCGAGGGGGATGCAAGACAGGATGCAGTAGGGATAGAAGCTTTCTAATTACCGGTGCATCCTCGTCGAGACGCTAATTTCCATTCGCTCGCACTCTCTTGCAGCGAAGAGGCTAGGGAGACGAAGGAGAGTGGCGCAGAGGGTGAAACAGCACAAGTCGGCCATTGACACGACACGCTCTACATGTATACACGTACGCTCCTTTATTCGCTGCGATTACATTCAGGCGCTAAAAAAATGTCCACTATGCGATCCACTATCATCTTATATCTTTTCGCGTCTCTAATTTTTCTTTAGTTTTTATGTGTTGAAATTATCGCTGAGTAAAAAAACATGCAGTGAGTCAATAACACCGGAAATGAATTTATTAAAGAAAGGAGAAAGTTTCTATATACTCAGGTGATACGTTAGCTAGCACGCAGTGACACTTGGTATTGCTTAATGAGGGTATCGGATAATGCGATGCGCAGTGACCTTTTGACCCAGTTGTAACGTGCCGTTCCGCTATCCTTCGAGTTTACATTAATCGCGTAAAACTTTTTTATAAGAAGTAGAGTAGAAGTAAGCTAATTATAACACCATTGTGTTTTTTATAATAATAATAGAAGGAAATAATACGTATTTTCTTGCTTTACAATTCGTTATATATATCTTTGCATTCTGTTTTCTTATCACACACACATTGTATAAATTTCGTCCCCCGATAAAATCATGTAACAAACAAAATACAAAAGAAAATAAACGAAATAACATATTATTTTTGTAAATTTAATTGCGAACTAGTAAGATACTATTTTAGTTTTATTAAATAAGTGTACATTTTGCGCTCGATATAAAAAGTCTTATTGAACTCTCTGGTATAATTATCTCGCATATCGTTATCTCGCCCATGATTTCTCTGAGTCTGCAATTCGCTACGTCTAAGTTCTAGTAAAAAACGTCTACTATGTGCTGTATGTATATGTTTTGATTTACGTTTTGTTTATTTACCGAGATTAATGTTAAGTAAACAATGCGATGTTATTTGTCGTATACGCGTAGTCGACTTATCGTGCGTATTTATTTCGTTTGTAAATTATGCAAATCGCGAAAGAACATATGAGTTATGATCACGCCTTTTCTGTTTCTTTGCATTCTTGTTTGTATTTCTGTGTATAATATGAAATAAAAATACTTTGATAAAGATTGTACGATCTGTATACGATAAAAATAAAATGACATTTTTCTCTGAAAACGTGACGAAATTTTTCATATTGTCTGATACACGTAATGTAATTGATCAATTGAATTTTTAATTCAAAATAACGCGCTTTTTCACTTTGAAAATTGAGAAACGCTGACGTAGAGTACATATATGAACCGATGAGTATCACTATAAATGGCGCGTACAATGGCGCGGTATCGAAAAACTTGTATGTGTACAACGTGGAAATGTTAAGCGTCGTCTACAATACATGGAGTAAGCGTGGAGTAAGAAGTAAGAGTAGGCGTAAGAGAGCTATTTTCGGTTTAAGAGAGCTGGCGTAAGGGCGTAAGCGAAATAAATTAATTTTATTTCTTACTCCTACTCTTACTCTTACACTTACGCTTGGCCAATCAGGACACAACAGGCTATAAATGCTTACTCCTGCCTGCTCTTACTCCTTACTCCACGCTTACTCCGTGTATTGTAGACGACGCTTAAACGTCGTTTGTGAAAATTAAGCTAGTTAACATGGCGAAAAAAAGGGCGCTTTATTCATCGATTGTATTTTCCAAACTTTGATGATGATCCGTTAATTTTTCTCCGGGTATCTGCTGTCCACTCTGACGGAAAAAGCCCGGAAAAGCGGACGATGAAAGATCGTTATCGAGAGGTCTCGCTACTGATCTTCCATGCTAACTATCGGCAGGCAGAAATTTTTCCAAAAGGGCTTTGATCAGAGTTTCCTACGCTGCACCGTGGATCCAATAAATACCGCAGGAGAGCCTTTCTTTCTCTCCGTCCAGAGAATACCCTATACGAGCACCGAGAGTGTCAACAGGGATTTTATCTCCTCCCAACTATGTCGGAGGCAAATTTTTTAACAAAGAAAAATCCGAGTTGCAACGGTAGAGTGAGTGAGTGAGTGAATGAGTGAGTGAGTGAGAGAGTGAGAGAGAAGGAGAGAGGGAAAGAGAGAGAGGGAAAGAGGGAAAGAGAGAAAAAAAAGAATAGACATGGACGGTATAGAAACGAGAAGGCAGGTCGATAAATGTCACAAGGAAGTCTTTGCTCTTTCTTCTCGCTGTCTACCTCCGTTCCCCCTCATTCTCTTTGTAGGGGCGTTTCAGCGCGTTTGCACATTCTTATTGTAAAGTAAACGAGAATGTGAAAAAACGAGGGGGATCGAACCGTTTTCTTCGAACTCGCATCAGGAAATGAGGAAAGACGATAGCTCGTTGCGGATGCGATCTGTTCCTTCGAATGGCACGTACGATTATGTCGATGATATCGTAAATAGATCTTAAGAAAAATGAAGAAGAGAGACAAATTCTTGGCAAAAACGCAACAAAAAAGAAAATAGTTGAAAGATCAATGGATCGCGCTACCAAATCTCACGATTTCTTTTTATTAGCGTGAAATTATGCTTCGCTGTAAAATTGTTTTTTGTTCAATACATATTTGACGACAATGCACTTACGTGTTATCTCTTCTAAAAACTCGGATAATGCTGATATACGAAAGATTAATATCGATTATGCCTGTATAAACTTTTAAACATCGAGAGAATGGTGCGCTTTAAGCCATTTATATTTCGAACAGAGCGTGTTTTTTCGCCAGTGGCGCGGATATGAATAGAAATACTACGCGGAAAACTCGACTATGACGACCGTATGTACATTTTAAAAGCAGGAGTAGTATCATGTTATTGTTAATACAATATACTCGTCGGTGACTGTACTTTGCTGGTAATAGAATAAACAATAGGGTGGAGCGAAAAACGGAAAATGTTCCGGTGCGCATCGTAATAGTACGGAAAAGTTACTATTTATGAATACGAATTCCGAGCAAAAAAAAATTTTGCGTCAGTTAATATCCCGCTTGTGTATTGTAAATTTATTAAAAATTTTGTAAATTATGTAAATATATTTTTAGTTTTTGCCATCTCCTTTCGTTATAATGATTCTTTTAGTGCTCAAATAATTTTTATGATAAAATGTTCATTTAACGTATTTGTGTGTGTGTGTGTGTGTGTGTGTGTGTGTGTGTGTGTGTGTGTGTGTGTGTGTGTGTGTGTGTGTGTGAACTCATTTTAATATCATTTCTTAAAAGATACATTTAGTAGATATATTGTATGTAGGAAAAAAAGACAAAATTCTACTAAATATATGTAATCAGATTGGAATGTTGGAAAAATAATGATACATTTGTTTTAAATATCTTGAAATTTTCTCTACGCCCTCTCGTTTCATCTTTCTATCGCTTGTTACGCCTGCCATCATTCAAACGCGAGTAAACTGCAGGGCAACTTCCGTCGCAGGGTACATAATCAAGATTCTTCCACTTTGAAGCTCGAAAGCCAATAACACCGCGAATAGCGCTCACCCGCCCTAGCAGTGGCGAGTTTGTTTTTCAATATTCCAAACGGAAATGAGGGAGGGAATAAATATTTCGCCATCGACAACTCTCTCGGTTCGTATTTCCGCATGCCAACTGCAACTTTTTATCGATCCGCCACACGCGCGGCGATAAATTTTCTAATCACGATGGGAACACTTGATTGTTTTTCCATTATTTACTTTCCTTTAAAACAGCAGTAAGTAATACGAAATCGAAAAAATCCTCTACAACAAGTTGTCTGAACATAAATTTTCTCTCATTTAAAATAAAGCTTCTTTTTTCTCTCTGCCTCCCTTTCTCCGTAAAAACCGCACTAAATTCGTACTTTTTCGCAAAATGGAATGTATATCCGCAGCTATTTTTGTTATATTACATATCAGATAAAAAGCAAAATAAAAATAGTAAGCATAAGTTTGCACAAACATCTGGCTTTACTTCCATTTTTGCTTATATGCGCTCTTATTAAAAGTAAAAGTGGACGCAAAGGAAGAGAAATAAAGTATCTCCAATTTCTTCTTTGCTTATTATTACGTTGTCGCGGGGAATCTGGGCTCTTGATAATCAAAGTCGATAATTTCGAGCAAGAAGTTTCTCGGTGGATTATAATTGCGGTGCAGACTGTTTCTTTGCGCGGGTCGCGCAGTTCGGAGCTCTCTTCCCGCAAAGCAAATACATTATTCATATTTACGAGTCTTTCGTTCCCTCCTTCTCTCTGTGGCTTGCTCTCCAACTTCCTTTTTCTGAACCCTCGCGGTTCGTAAATAATCTGACAAGTGCTTTAGTCGACCGCGTATTAAATTAAATGAGACTTGTATTCAACTATCCGTTCTCGCGGTGAAAGTAACGCGGGATAAAATCAACGGCTGAGTTTCTTGCAGTTCACGAATCGTTGAGCCTCTGTTTTACTTAGATCTGCTATATATTGTATGTTTTTGTGGACGAGTGTTTGCTGCAAAGCGATGTTTTATATAGGATCAATAATGTTCATTTCACGGGTAGATGTCGATTCGAGCATCGCGGACGCGTTTCCAACCAATTTCATTATAGCGACCTAGTTAAATTTCAATCAATATTTGCCGCAATAATCAGCTCACGTTTCATAATTAATGTTTTACGACTCGATCTCGCGCGACGAGGCGCTCTTTAATATCCCCTTGATTGATGACGACTCACGTGCTACTTGATTCCCTTCCCTTCTTTCCCTCTTAATCGAGGGAACACGAAGGATTTCTGATAGTCTTTTTTCGTCGACTCTGTTAGCAGTTAGCGAATCGTTCTTCTCTCTTTTGTGCCGATAATTGATCGCGAATGGTCATCTAGATCCGCAATTAGGGTCGTGGCTGGAAGGACTGCACCAATATTTGCGCTCAGCTAAATAAATTGGATTGAATTGTCGTAGCGTATCGAAAGATTCGATATATATATATATATATTTCTCGATTTTTCCCCGACTGTCGCACACATCAGTGATTTCGAAGACGATTTAATTAGACCGCTTGTCGAAACTTCTTGGGTTTTGCACAATATATATTTTATCTTATTCTAGACACGCTTTATTTGTCTCGCAAATGTAATTTACTCGAAAGATCGTTTGCTGGCGTCTTTAATGATGCGTAAGCTTTCAGATAAGTCACTATGCATGATTCATCAAAGTCGCGTCATTCGTGCGCCGTCACGTTCTGACAGAAACGCAGGTAATGATTGTATCGTCATTTATCACGTCTTCGACCGTACGAAGATATCTTGTACGTGTTTCGAATATTGTGTTTAGTTATCTTTCCCGCGAGACAATTTATCACGTTCGATCCCTTTCGGACTGCCTTCTCACGGGGCATGAAATAAGCATTTTCCCTTTAGCATACACACCTAGTAGAAAATACAGAGCATATTTTCCGACATCTATTTTTGCCATTCAATAGTCTTTTTTGCACGAAATGATATTTATAAAATAATTTACATTATTTGCTATCTCTTACCAAGACAAAGTGTGACCCATACATTGTATTAATACACGTGACATAAATAAATTTTACAATAAATTGAAATAAATTCGCAAGAATTTAATATATTTAATTTAAATAACTTACATTCTTTACATTTCTCCCCGTAGGAAACTAATTTTGTCCTGTATTGATACAATCCAGAAATTTTAGAAATAAGAGCATTAAAAAAAAATTTTTTCCTTTGTTACACTGTTACTCTGATGTTGAATTTTGTGTATTAATATTTATTTTACCTGTACCAATATATAACTCTTTCCAAACGATAAATGTATATGACTGATTCGACAACGTTCCTCGCTTTAAAATGTGAAATGAGAAATGATTAACATTATTTCAGTATAATTTTTAAATGGTAACATATCGTTCAATTTGTTACAACTTTAACAAAATGTTTCAACGTAAAATATAAATTCCCAAAAAGACTTTATCTGGTACGTTATAATTAATTATCAAGAAGTATTTAAATAAAATTCAACATTTTATATACAACACGTTTTTTAAACGTTTTGTCAAATAATTTTTTTATTTCCTCTCTTGAAATAAACCAAAAAAATTAACAAAGTAATACGTGTGCACACATAGTTATTTAAATGTTACAGCTATGTATCATGAAACGGAGAGCAATTAAACAGTAAACATAATTTCGATGAAATTTCACATTTTTTTATTTAGAATTCTAGATGTATTCCGGCCGTATGTAGTTTGCGATGAAAAATTTGCGCCGGCATTTTAATAGTTCGCTAACTCGGTACGCGATCATACGCAATCTGATTAATTACACGTAGATGTGTATGTCAAAGTTCATCGCCGCAGGAAATTATTCATAGAAGTGGCGTGCAGATAACAGGCATAATTAACCGATGTTTCATAGCTGTAGAACGATATAGTCGCAACGTTTGCTAAAGTTATTTCATACGCTTAGTCGTATTAGTCACATTTGATAAAGCATAGGCTATTCGGAGGCGTATACGCATAAATCTGTTATTGCCACTGCAAGTTATCGTTGTTTTGATTAACGAACACTCGACTTTGATGAGATTGATGTCTAAAATTGTACGCTTAATTTATCGCATTTAAAATGTATACATATAATGCATTCCTATATGTCTCTAATTCGAATGTATTTAAATTTTTATTTCAAATATTAATTATTTAATTTATACAAATATGTAGAAGTATAGGAAGCTTTTAAAAATATACAATATTATAAATAACATAAATTCTTTTTGATATAAAACTTTTATATTACACTTTCACCAGAAAAAATCAACCACGAATTTCTTTAGAAGATAACTTACAATACATATGTATAATTTACTTTACATACGTAAAAATTATATTGACCTATCCGGATCATAAGACGAACTGCCCTATGTCTTCATGTGCACGTTCTGCATATAGAGCACTCCCTGTGCGCTTTCCCGAGGGTAAATTTATATTCGTACGGATTATACGAGAGGAAGTGATGCATTAGTGTTAAATTTGGATCCCGAATATGGCGCTAGAGTCTAAATAGAGGACGGTCCGCTGGATCGTGTTTATGAATTATAATCGCTTTAAAGCGAAGCGTCAGGGAACGCCGCAGAACAACGCTCCCATAATCTATCTCATATCGAAAGCAATTATTAATAAATCTATGCATGTAAGATTAATTGAGGGAAAGAACATATTTCCACAAATTGTATTAAATTAGCTTCAAATCGAAAACTTAAAAGCTGCTGTAAATGATAATTGATTATCAAATTTTCGTTATAAAAGATTAAAAAAATTTGTAATTAAAATTTGTCACAAAAATATATAAGACATTCCGTATATAAATTTATAGTATATAATTATCGCCAAGGGTTCCCTATCCGTGTATCCCAGGACATTCCACGTAATTTCCGAAACCATGTTCAACAAACGGTACTATCACCAACGGGCCGTGTTTCTCAAAGTTTCACGACGCGCATGCGACACTTTACACCGGCGACTGGCGTCGTTTAGGCGGATACAGTAGCGCGCTTGCGAATCGTTTTTCTATAGGGACGTGACGAGACGAGGCGAGTTCGAGCGTGAAAAGTTTCGTTACTCGTAACATTGTCGCGTGGCGCTGAATATTTATTTTTTGCCGGGAAATTTCACGCCGAGTTAGGCAGTATATCCTGCCTGGACACCGTCCTGGAAGCCGCAGCCACTATGCAGTTTTGCCTCTTCGTACGAGATAAAAGTACCACCGAATAATTACGCGGATGGGACGCGAGATATCTGTTGAAGATGCCGCGAAAACTCATCCCGTGATTGCGCACCGCGTATGCCATCTCATCGTTACG
>JASTWK010001201.1:0-45311 GCA_030770225.1 Temnothorax unifasciatus
AATAAGCTTCAAATAAGTTTGAGAAAGCCTTAGATAGACGCGTTAAAAATGTAATTATGCGTCATGATCTATAACCGAAAGATGCATAAGTACTCTGATTACTAGCGAGATTGCCTAAATTGCTGTTCACGATGAAAGCTTTGCTCGAGGGAGAAACTGAATGCACGGGAGATTGGATCAGGATCACTCGGTCGACTGGTTATTTCATCATCAAAAAATGAGAATGGAAGTCTTTTATAAGCCAGCCATGAAACAAGCCTTCTGTCCCAAACGGATCACTTGATTGATTTTCATTCAGCAAAAATCTACATATTTTAAAAAATAATTTGTATTTTTGCACACGTCATAAATACACATACACATGCACACATACGGATTAATTGTTTATTCATGATTTCTACGCAATACAATAATTAAAAACAGTAAAGAAAGCAAAATTTAAGTTAAAAATATAAATACATATGCATAATAAAAAAATAAAGACATCAACAATCAGTGCAGAATTTGTTGAAAGAAGACGTATATTTTATTCTGCACACATGCAGTAAATTTAAAGTAGATAAATATAATTGCAGAATAATATAAAGAAAGAATGTGTACAAGTGTAAGTATGTATAATAATGTGTGTATGTGTATAGTACAAAAAGCACGCAAAAGATTATTTAATAAACATACATATAAAAAGCTATAAAGACAATAATATGTTATATAAATATAAAATAATATATAAAATTTTATAGTATTGATCTATTCAATCTACCCAATACAAATGAGGGGTAATAAGATACTTTTACATGTACATGTCTTGCACTCTTTACCATTACACATTCTTATGTAATATAAAAATAGTACAGATTTAAAATACTTTATACATATTTATAAAATTTAATTTCAATACTTACATTTAGAAATACATCCATAGTTTTTTGATTTTCTACCAATGTTTTACATTTTATTGCTTTGATCCAAATAAGTGTTTTTTAGACGAAACGCGTCTGATTGAACAATCGCTAAGATTTTTAATCTCTTTTTGTTTATTTTTGTTGTTGTTATTTTTATTTTATTAACAACATTTTATTATAACACATAAAACCATTTAACAATTTGTAAATAATCCTCTTGCTTCACAATTCTTATCTTCTGGTTCTTCCTCTGCCTCCTCGTTGCTTCGTCTGCGTGGTCCTAGAGATCACTTCCGGTTTGTCAGGTACCTCCGTCTGCGTCGCTGAATCCCTTAACTCTCTGGGCGCTGTCTGCAAAGCTGCGCTCTGCTGTTGACTCGACGTTGTTTGTGTCCCCTCGGTGTTCCTTCTGATGGGTGACAACGAAGGTGGAGTGATGAGAGGCGGAATGACCCAGGGATTAGTCGGCGTCGATCCTCCAGACACCGGCGTTGATGTCCCAACCTCGAAGGGACGTTTTCTAGGTGGTGTGGAAACCGCCGGGGTTGGGCGACTTGCGCCGATGATTAGCGAGGAGCCGGCGACTGAGCGACTAGCGCCTGGGGAAGGAGAGCGACTGGCGCTGAGACTCGGCAAGGAGCGACCTACTACTGAAATCGGCGAAGCGACGAAGACCTTGCGACTGGCGCCGGAAGATGAGCGACTAGCGCTTGGAGTCGATGGAGCGACAATGACCTGGCGACTGGCGCCGAAAGCAGGGCGTCTGATACTGCATAAAAAACATTTTTTGATTTTCCTCTAATAATTTTATATCTGATGTATTTTCTACATCCAAATAGAAAACATCATCTGAAAAATAAATACATAATATTAATACATTGACGTGAAATTTACTGGCCATTGGCACTTAAACTTTCATTGACGCCGGTCATTGACAGTCAACTGTGTATTATAGAGTTGATTGATTATCGATGATTGTAGTTAACAGGCGCTAAATTAAAAAAAAAAGATAAAAAAGTAAAAAACATAAAGTAGTATTTGTAATTTTATAAATATAATTAATTAAAGTAATAAACTAATAAATGTATTGTTATATCGAAATGTAGACTAAATAATGGAAATTTCACTTTGGAATCACTGGAGAAAAAGGAACGATCAAATTAATTTCTTAATATTTAACAAATACAACTTACTTGCAACTTTTATGTAACTTTTTATTTCTATATGTTCTCCTTTTTTTAAATCATTTTCAAAGTTATAATTCACGATTTGGACTTCTAACTTGAACGTCCCGTCCGTAATCGAGCCATAACCATAACTTTTAGAGTTATTTGTAAACGCATTAAAATTAGTTTTTATAAACCCACGTACAACTGAAAAATAATTAGTTTTCATTAATTTATTTTATTTTAATTTATATCAATTAACGAATATATTTAATTACGAATACAACACGGGTAAAATTTATTATGTATAATGTAGACGGATGTTTTAATAATTTATTTAAATTTTAGAAAAATTTTTAGTGTAAGAAAAGTAACGTCAAACGTAACAGACCCGTCCACGTTTAGGTTACTCCAACCATTTAGGTACTTTTAATACCGTTTAAATACTTTGCAATGTATGTTAGGTACATTCCAAAAATACAAAAAAAGAGACGTTTACACACACACTTACACACACAGACAAAAGGTTAATAATACTAATATTCAGTAGTATTATAATATAACTTACGAATACAAGTAGTGCTCTGGGATATCTAAAAAATCAATTAATTTTGGGTTTATTGCATTAATCTTCGTTTTTAAATTAAAGGTCCCAAGGTTGTTTATTATAGTGTTTGATCGTATAATTAATTCATAGGGTAAGGTGCCGTGATTGAACTCTAAAACTTTTGACTTCTTAGCCTTTGCCCCATCAATATGAATAATCTATTAATGATAAATGCAAGAATATAATTATCATTGTCTTGTTATTGTCATTAGTTATTGTTTTTAATAATTGTTTATAAATAATAATATAATAAAATATACAAAAAGTCAATATAAATTATTCATTACTCGGTTAGGCTGTACATGAGACTCAATTCTCTCTATTTCTGAATTCCATGCCACTACCTGAACGCGATGTTTACTATTGTTATTCAAAATGAATTTGAGTAATCTATAATGTTGTGCTTTACCCACAATTTTTGGGCCATCAATTTCATCAATAAAACCTATAATTTCTCTAAAATATATTTTAGCAAAATTAATATTTCTTCTTATTATTTATAAAATACTAAATAAAATATTAATACTATAATTATTGTACATATAAATTACTAATTATTAAGAAACAACATTCATATTTTTTGAATTAATAAAAGAATATAAAAACTTGTTACACAGTCGAATCTTCGTTTTGCACCGATTCCAACATTTCATGTAGAAAAAAGTTTTTCAACTTCTTCGCTGATTTCATCGATGTAATAGCAAACATCAGGACTCTGACCAGTTATACTTTTCGAATAATTTCATGTTCGGTTACTTGAAATTTTCAAATATTATAATCAGTGCATTATTTAAGAAAAAGCGCACGAAAATAATGAAAGCATAAGTAAAAATTATAGCTGAAACAAAACTTTTACTAGACGTATTGTCACATGCAAGGACCGATTTCCACGATATAATGGATAATAGCAAGACCGACCAAATAAATTATTCCTCGACAAATTTTACGTATACTTCGCATAAGCTATATTTTACACAACGCATAATTTAGAGATTAAAAAGCGAAAAACATGGACTGCGAAATACCAAGAGATTACAGCCAAATCAAAGGCTGGTATTCATAATCAGATTTTATTTCAAGACCGCCTTAAGTAACATCTTAAGATGCTTATACGGCTCTGTGATTGGTTAATGACATCTTAAGATTGTACTTAAGATGGTCTTAAATATAAAACCGACTATGAATAGCGGCCAAAAGTTATACTCTAATACGACGTATCGTTACATGCGAGGACCGTATTTATCGATACAATGGTAAATAGCAGTCCCGCCCACACGGAGAGAATTTTTCATTATATTTTACCGCAAAATTCACTACAAGTTTTATCATGTTTGGTAATAAGCTTGTGTGGGACATCTTTGTAACCTACCAAATATTATCGTTAATGGTAGGAATTTTTTAAATATACGAAAGACATTTTACAAACAACGTAATAAAAATTACCAAGCAGATATTCTGAGGCAAAATTTTTACAATGTGCTTCGTAAAATGTACATATTTTTAGTGAAATTTTCTTTAACTTTTTACGAATATATAAATTGCATACTTTCTAAATTTTTATGAAATATTTTGCGAAATGTTCACAACAAAATTATATAATAATAAATTTATATATTTTTACAATTTTTTTGTTTAATATTAGTATTTATATAAATATTATTTCTTTATATGTATAATTAATTATAAGAAGAATTATAGGATATTAATAAGCCTCAGTTTATAAAATACATAATTTTATTTCACTTTTTATTAGTGCCAGTTTTTTACAATATATTCTTTTCCATTTGTTGTACGTACAGAATGTGTTACAGCAATGTCAAACAATTTTTCAAAATAAAACATTTTCCAGGAATAGTTTTCGGTAACAATTTCATATAATTGCAAACGCTCATAAAGGTAAACATCATATAAAAATTGTGTCAGTATTACAAATAAATTATTGTTGATTATAATTAATTCTACGTTATGAAATAATGGTTCATTTTCGTACGGTATCGTAATTAGACAATTGGTATATATATCTTTTCCTTCTAAGTTAATAGCTTTAACAACAGAAATATCATAGCATGTTTGTAAGTCAAGCGGTAGTAAATATTGATAAGACTGTATGTCTGGCAAAGTATTTATTGATATTATTTGGATGGACTGTGGATTAAAAGTCCAAAGTGAAGAATCTTGTTGTGTTAAAAATCTATAATTTAATCTTAACTGATGTTTAATAGCAATAATGCGACAGACATTAACACTATTGACAGAAGGTCGTGAAGTTATTTTTCCTTCACGGTGTTTGCTTTCAAATCGCAATGATGAAATGTTCCAAAATGGACTTGATATCGAAAATATCCTTGGGTAATGGATTAAGAAATGGTGTTTAGGCTTTAAACTTCCAGGAAATAGAGTGGATAATAATTTCAAATATTCACCAATTTTTTCTCGGAGAATGTGTTCTGCATATATGTAAAGTTTTGAACTACTTAATATTTCAACTAATTCACGCAAATGTAATAATAAACTCCAAAGTTCATTATCATGAGGAATTAAATGATCAATAATCAAATTTATATGTCTTACGAAGCATAACATTTCTGATGCTGACATACATAAATGTCTATTTTTAATGTGGTTTGTTAAAATTTCTGGTGGTTTATTTTTATTTGGACCATAATTAAAGCCTTTTACCCGGTTATTTAATTCTGTTAAGCTAAAATATTTATAAACCTTTATAAATTTGTGTAATATTAAACCTAAATCATATTGACATACACCTTCGAGGACATCGTGCATGACATTAACAGCTAGATTCTTTGTGACGTGATAATTGCGTATTCTGTGAAATATACATGACTGAGATATTCCTGTTTCTTTTTCATTATTTTATAACAAATCAGTATAATAATTTACTTCGGTTCTTAATAAGGCATTATTTTCGTAAAAAACATTCTGCATATTTTTCTTATCCAAAGAACAAAACCTACAAAATCGTGATGCATTAAAGCTTTCAGTGAAGCCAAGAATTGAATGTAAACCCAGATTATCACCTAAAATTAATGACAATTTAAAATAAACGCATTTGTCCTTGCCATTGTGACTTATTATTATTCCATTATTTTTTAAATATTGTAATTCATCAATAACTTTTAAAAAAAATTCTACTATTGCTAAAAACTTGTCTATCTAAGGTGTTGAATAAAATAAAAAGAAAGATATTATTTATTTTCGACATCAGCCTTGGTGGTAAACATGGTATGGACAAATATACGGCACCGCATTTAGAAATACCTTTATGACTTCCAAGTGAGTTATTAGTTTCATAGTCATCGAAGTACAAAAACAATGGAAAAACAGTCTTATTTTCAAATTGGACACTCAAATCTTTCCAAACTAGTTGAATAAAATTGGAAAAAATATAATTATTTTCTTGAAGAGTATTGATGTAATTGAAGGTTTCATCAAAAATACCAGGTATTTCAAAGAATTTTTGAAAAACAAATCGAATAGGTATAAATTGAGCTTTTACTGGTATTGGTTTTGCTATTTGAATTCCGTTTTTAGCTACAAAGTCATTTCTTTCACCTAACAAATATTCTTGAGATGCAATGTATGTTCCAAGCTGTTGAAATATTTGTAAACAGCGCCATTCTGTATTAATAACAGAAAATGGGCATTTTTGCTTTTCAAAAATTTCTTCAAAGTCTTTAATATTTTTTCCATCAAAAGTACTTAATGCATTTAAAAAAAAAAAAAAAAATTCAAGATAATGAGCAAAAGAGTAGCCTGCAAAGTGCGACCAACGATCGATGTTTTGTTATAACGCCTCGCAAACGCCTTCTCTGATCCGGTGTTAATAACACCGGATCAGAGAAATACAGATCAGAGAAAAAAGCGCAATTCAAATTATTCAAACAAAGCCCTTTTGGATGGCATCAGAATTAAAATCGAAATGGTAAGTTTAATTTTATATAACGCTCTTTCTTTCTCGTCGTATCTTCATGTCTGAAGAGTCGTGACATTATCGGAGATACTATAAAGCTATTTTTTTTTTGTTTTGCAAGGCGTTATAACAAAACATCGGTCGTTAATCGCACTTCGCAAGCCACTCTTTTGCTCATTATCTTGAATTTTATTGTGTTATTAACACCGGATCAGAGAAATACAGATCAGAGAAAAAAGCGCAATTCAAATTATTCAAACAAAGCCCTTTTGGATGGCATCAGAATTAAAATCGAAATAGTAAGTTTAATTTTATATAACGCTCTTTCTTTCTCGTCGTATCTTCATGTCTGAAGAGTCGTGACATTATCGGAGATACTATAAAGCTATTTTTTTTTTGTTTTGCAAGGCGTTATAACAAAACATCGGTCGTTAATCGCACTTCGCAAGCCACTCTTTTGCTCATTATCTTGAATTTTATTGTGTTATTAACACCGGATCAGAGAAATACAGATCAGAGAAAAAAGCGCAATTCAAATTATTCAAACAAAGCCCTTTTGGATGGCATCAGAATTAAAATCGAAATAGTAAGTTTAATTTTATATAACGCTCTTTCTTTCTCGTCGTATCTTCATGTCTGAAGAGTCGTGACATTATGGTCATGTACAGTGGCGAACCACCGTCTTCCAACAATGGCGGATTACGCTGAATGAAGCCATAATGTTCTCTTGGGATAAATGATGAAGGTGGTTTCCCGTTTCCTTCCTTCATGGACCAACGGTTTTAACGTCTCTTCCGAAAGACGGTAGCGCCGATATCTCCTCTTTCCCCACCATACCCGATCGTAGATCGGATCCTGCCGGTGAGGGCGAGTCCCCCATTAAGGCCTTCACACATAAAATCCCGTAAGGACGTAAGACGTAAGCGTAAGACGTAAAACGTAAAGCCCATCACACACAAATCGCGTAAAACGTAAAGTCCAACCAATAGCGAACGCGGAAAAGTTTCCTCCCATTTATGAAGATTGTTAATCTAGAATTTAGAAGTGTCAGTTTAGTGTTAATGTTATATCTGTACGTACATATTCGATCAAATAGTAAGTATCTTTTTTTAAGTTTAATAACAATCCTATATTGAATTCCAAATTTTACATTAATATGTAGTCCATTTAAATATATGAATATATATTTAATATTATATATTTAATATTGTAATATATATTAATATATGTATTTAATATTATTGTATATTTAAAATATTTAATATCTATAATATAAGCACCATTTATATATACTTTGACAACAAAAATCAGTATGCGATAACATAAAATGCATGATACATACAGGTTATGTTTCACTGAAAGCTGTGATCGTTGCCGTTGTCTCGGATAAACCTGATTCGGAGTCGGGAAAAAGCGTAAGCGCGTAAATTCGCAGACGGGGGCGATTCTAGCAATCTTGGCGATCTCGAACCGCGGCGACAAGACGACAGGGCGACAAGGCGGAATACAAAAGGTGGAAAGCGGAGGGCGGACGCGCGCTGTAACTTTTATTCGACGTTCGCCAAGGGTGGCCAAGGGTAGTGGAGCCGTGCACAAAGGCGACAGAGGCAACGAAGACGAGGGAAGGATCACAAGGTAGGATGCCGAGACTACTGTCGCTGCTGCGCCGAGTGCCGACTGTACGTTGGCACGTAGTGAGCACTCTTTTTCTTAAAATTTACTTACCATTAGCGTCGTGTATTAGGAAATTCATCAAAGGTATATTCATATTTGTTTTCTTAATTAAATATTGGTCTATAAAGAAAATTGCTCAGTGACAATAAGATAAAGAAAAATTGTAAGCCTTAGGGCCAAATCTATAAAGCTATGGTATCATTTAAAGAAAAATAGGGAGAAAATATAATTCTAACAAATCTAATTCAAACAAATCTATTTTCCAGGTTATTTGTGGAAGTAAAGAACTGCAAGAGGATGAGAACAGAGGATGCAATATTTGCAGGACTATTGGTTGCGACCATGGGTTTGGTTATATTACGAAGGAAGAAATCACAAAGGTGGTTGAATCGTCAATGGTGGGTCCGACCAATTAATTGTATGCGTCCTAATCAAGGCGATTTTTGTCATCTACTTCAAGAAATGAAAGATGATCCACAAATGTTCTTCTGATATACAAGGATGACAGTTCCAATTTTCAATAAATTATTAGAAATAATAAGACCATCTTTAATTAAAAGAAGTCACCGAGCTTTGGTTCCGGAGGAACGTCTCGCTATAACACTTAGGTACGATATTTTTCAAACTGAAGCTTATTTAATATCCGAATATAGGTCATACTTACTATAAAATTTTACCTTTGAATAATTGAACTGTGTTTTTAATTGTTACAGATATCTTGCAACGGGAGATCAGATACTATCAATTGCATTGGCTTATCGTATTGGAGAGTCAACAGCATATAGCATCATAAAAGAAACGTGTAACGTTTTAATAAAAATATTAGCACCTGATTATCTTCGACCTCCAATGCAAGAAGAATGGATCAATATCTGTCATGGCTTTTGGAGAGATTGGAACTTTCCAAATTGTGTAGGAGCTGTAGATGGGAAACACATCCATATACAAGCACCACCAAACTCGGGCAGCTTATACTATAATTATAAAAAGACTTTTAGTATCGTATTGATGGCTGCGTGTGACCAGAATTATAAATTTACCTTGGTGGACGTTGGTGCGTATGGTAGTAATAACGACGCAGGAGTGTTTTCTCGATCAGAATTTGGAAAAGCTCTACATAATCAAGGACTTGACTTACCGCAAGGTGTTGCAAAATTACCTGGAAGCGAGACAGAAATGCCGTGCTTTTTTGTCGGAGACGACGCTTTTCAATTAACAAGGAACATGATGAAGCCCTATGCTGGTCGGAATTTAAGTCAAATTCAGAAAATTTTTAATTACCGATTGTCCCGAGCCAGAAGGACAATTGAAAATGCATTTGGAATCTTTGCTTCACGATGGCGAGTCTTCAGGAAACCGATTTGCATGAACCCTGTAACTGTTGATAAGATTGTCATGGCATGTGTTTGCCTTCATAATTTCTTAAAAACGGAAAATGATGCATTGCCAGTACGACATCGCTTATATTGTCCACCTAACTTTGTGGACTCGGAATCTGAAAACGGCAACGTTGTGCCTGGAGAATGGCGAAATGAAGACGGTGAAGGTTTTCAAGGTCTTGCACCATCAAGTGCCCATCGCGCTACAAGAGAAGCATATAATCAAAGGGATTCATTAGCCAATTTCTTGTTGACTCCTGAAGGTGAAGTTCCGTGGCAGTATGTATATATCCGCAGAGGTTTTAATTGCGATGATACTCCGGATAATTAATTCTATGTGATAATTATATTAATTTAAACGAGTGTAAATAATTATAAATGTGAACTTAATTTAAAGGCTTCTGATAAGATTCGAGTCATCCTTAATTCTAGCATTGTATGTATATGTATAATTAATTTTTAAATAATAATCATGTACCGGGTCGTAAATAAAATAGCCGTTTTTATATTTTTCTAAAAGTAAATATAAGTATATATAAGTATAAAAGATATAATCAGGACAATTTTTATAATAAAATATTTTTTATTGCAAAATACATATATAATAAACTATATTCTATGTCAAAAGAAATAAAAAATTAATTAAAAATTCCACCTTTTCCCCAGCATGACCATCATAGATCTGTTCTTCAACGTAGAAAGAAAAAAAGAAAAGCTGAACCGTACAAGAAGATCGGTTAAAAAGAACAGGTCTCATAATATGTCTCAGTTAGATGCTGAACATAAAAGTATACAATACAAAATAAAAAATATAGCATCTATTATATGTAAAAAGAAATAAAATTAAAAATTCCACATTTTCCCGAGCATGACCATCATAAATCTATTCTTTTTAGCTGAACTTCTTGCACAGTTTATCTTTTCTCTTTTTTTCTTCAACGTGGAAAGAAAAAGAGGAAAGATGAACCGTGCAAGAAGATCGATTAAAAAGAACAGATCTCATAATATGTCAGTTAGATGCTGAACATAAAAGTATACAATACAAAATAAAAAAGTATAGCATCTATTATATGTAAAAAGAAATAAAATTAAAAATTCCACATTTTCCCGAGCATGACCATCATAGATCTGTTCTTTTTAACTGAACTTCTTGCACAGTTTATCTTTTCTCTTTTTTTTCTTCAACGTGGAAAGAAAAAGAGGAAAGATGAACCGTGCAAGAAGATCGGTTAAAAAGAACAGGTCTCATAATATGTCAGTTAGATGCTGAACATAAAAGTATACGATATAAAATAAAAAAGTATAGCATCTATTAATATGTTATTAAAACTCTTAAAAATGACTTGTAACTTTGGTTGGATTTTCGCCTATTTAAGGATCGTAAGGTTCGTACAAAATTTGTAGAAGTATAGCATCTATTAATATGTTATTAAAACTCTTAAAAATGACTTGTAACTTTGGTTGGATTTTCGCCTATTTAAGGATCGTAAGGTTCGTACAAAATTTGCATGATTCTTTGCTGCCTTTTTTGTTTTTCATGCGATGGTAATATTTCTAATTGGTTCACGATTAACCTTGCAAAAATTTCATCTGAACTACCAGCAATGTCAGGATTACGATTACTCTGAAAACGTTGGTGCATAGTTTGACACAGTGTAACTAAAGAGCTTTCCAAGCCTGTCAAATCATTTTTCTTTTTAGTTAAAGGTCTTCGTAACAATGGCGTTGCTTGAGGAGTTGTGGATGCTGGAGAAGGCGTAGACTCTTTCAATGAAAACATCGAGCTTGTAGTCGATTGATCATATTCATCCGGTCTGTGGGGTGTATCCATACAACGCCTGAATGAATCGCTTGGAGTTGAGGAATTATCTTCCAATGAGGTGGCTAATGATGAAGAAGGTCCAGTGCTTTGCAAAAAATTTTTCTTAAATGGTGTTGAAAAGTTTGCACATGGTTCTATCAGTACTTCATCTGCTGTATTTGAGTGTTGTAAGGCAGCGCAGGATGTGGAGGATTTTGTACTTGAAATAATTTCACTATTTGTAGACGAATTTGTTACTTGTCGATCAATTTGGATTGGCGACAAAGCTGTCGCCGATGAGACGTGACTGTGAGCCTTATTTTCCATGACCTCCACATTTTTGGGACGTTTTAAATTTGAAACATTTGTATGAGACCTGAAAAAGAAGTACACCATTTATGTATAGGAAAATATGGGACAAAGAAGCCAGATTAAGGTCTCAGCAGGGGATCGATTGTGTATCTTGAAATAAGGTGAAAATTACAAAAGTGAGGAAATTTACTAGTGTATCTAGCGATTTTATTTGTCGAAATTTAGTAAAGTCTGTTCATTTTTGTAATTTTCACCTCGTTTCAAGATACACAATCGACCCTCTGACGCAGTTGTCACATGAATAGACAAAGCGTCTTTGTATGCGTAAGTAAGAGGGGGAAAAACGCTGTCAGCAGGGATCTCAATCTGGCTTCTTTATTGTAGGGCAGTAAAATATAGAAAAATGATTTGTGCCACAAACTTACTTCCTTTTTTTAATATGGTCATTTAAAAATGACATATTTTCATAATATGGAAAAACAGCTCGTCGACTAATTCCACTGCCACTTCTTGAATCCAACTCCCGTTGGCGCTTCTCTCTTCCAAATCTTTCACGCAGCCTCACCCATCGAGTTTGACAATCGGAAACTGCAGAAAATGATTCATTTGATAAAGAATAAAATAAATAAAAGAGATGTATAATTGAGTAAATATTATAATATTTATCGTTTTATATTAATGTTTATTTATTTACCTGGAAGGTTCACTGCCAAGGATATTTCTTTCCATGAATTCTCTTTCATCACATGATCCTTAAAATTGCGATCTTGATGGTTATATAAATGCGGGTATGCTCTCACCGCATCAATTAGCAGTTCGTCAGTGTCTTTAATAAAGACATCATCACTTTCATTTAACATATTGCAGTATTGATTGTGATCACTCATTGCGACGGATGCTGTACACACATAACCTCAGTAAACCCTTGGCGTTAAATTTTAAACTAAAGCGCGTACTTCGTGACTTTTCGTGATTGGTTGCCCATAAGACGTAAACCATAAGAATTTCATCCTTACGATATTTTTCGACATTACGTTTTACGTTTTACGTAAAAAAGTGGTGGGGTTACGCACAACACAATACTCGATTGGGATTGGTCGATCTTCTTACGCTTACGTTTTACGTCCTTACGCGATTTTATGTGTGAAGGCCTTTAGGAGGGAGAAATCGACTTGATGGCGTCCCCCGAAAATTTCGAGGAGGCGCAGCACATCCTGTAATCCCCGCTGCCTTCTACCAGACCCACCCCGAATCGCCGGGAAAAAAACCCCACCAGGATTTTGTGTACCCGGCTGGGATCGAACCCGGATCATCGGCGCGTGAATCCAGCGTCTAGCATAGGAGACCACTGACTCGCTTTATCACGTCACACTTAAGATCATCAATAACATCTTTAAATAGTTTAGCAGTATCATTGAAAATACTTTCAGCCCTGGAACGTGGAACGTCAAGGTAATGGTATAATTTTGCAGCGAAATGTATATGTCTGCCAACATTATTGCTATTAAGAGAGTTTTTACTAAAGTCAATTATAGAACTATTAGTGTTATAGTTTTTACTAAAGTCAATTACAGAACTATTAGTGTTATAGTTTTTACTGAAGCCAATTATAGAACTATTAGTGTTATTCGTATCATCAAAAATAAAATTCTTTAATACATTTTGATATGAGTAATCATTGAAATCGGTACTACTTGACGAACTTGGCATTAATACATTTGTTTGAATATTGATGTTTTTGCTTTTTTTACGTAGATTCTCTTTTAGATTTTCAGTATGTTGTGATTTTACATGTTTTCGGAAAGAGTCAAACGAAGAATATGTTCGTAGACATGATCTTTCACCGCATTTAAATACAGAGAGAGATTGATGTGATAATGAAAAATGATGTAAAAATAGCTTATAACACAAAAAAGAATTATTACATTCCGCACAAATAAACATTTTTTAAATATAATATTAAAATATATACTTATACTTAAGAATATATACTTAAAAATATATATTTAGTAAACAGTAAAATTAGTATTTAATAATTAGTAAAACTTTTAATTATTACTTGAAAATAATACTTCTATTTCTCCTATTACAACATTGAGAGATCTATTGCAAAAATCAGTTTGTAGATGTATATCAAAGCAACACTTTTGAATAAAAATCCACAAAGACAAAGCTTGTTCTGGATAGGAACAATCTAATGCCATGTAAATACGGAAGCATAAATCTATTGCTTCAAGTGATGAATCAACTTTATACAGTATATTATTAACGGCGACATACGTGGCTTCTAAAAATCATTAATATTAGGCCACTTCAAGTTACGTACATATACAGATAATGTGATTATTGTGAATGCATTGTTCAATGTTCATTGTTCATGTAGGATAAAGAAGAAATATGTTACGAAAGTGAAGATAGCGACGATACTGATGAGCAACCGACGAACAATGGCGAGTCTCAAATAATGTGTGTCACAAATCAATCAGTGCTATTACAATCTACTCAGTTTTACTTCACGCAAGTCGAGAGAGCAGCAGAACCAGAGAAACCTGCTGTCGCATTACCACAAAAGTGTGATATTTTAGAATGCGCCTGTGAGAATTTAGAACGAAATAATGGCAGGCTAGACTTTGCTCAGTTAGAAAGCTTATCCGATGAGGGCGATGAGGATCTTGTCCCACTAGTGGACGAGATGAGAGGAAAATTAAGTCCCAAGGGTATCTATAATCTGTGTCTGTCGATGAGCGATATGACTATCGACCAGAAAATGAAGTCAATACATTTTGCACGCATATCTTGCTACCGAAGGTACCAATGGCATATTACCGATTTTACTAGATACTTTTTCCTCATACACACATTAATTATTGTTCGTACTTTGTTCATAGATAGTCGAACTCGAGGAGCCATCTCGTTTATTGTCATCCGCTATTGTTGAATGCATTAAATTATTACCCGATGAGGTTCAGCAATTTATATTTGTTCCTATTCTCAATACTGAGTTGAAAGACGTAACGTTGGTCACCACCATTGTGAACACATTTGACCAGGAAAGGAAAGCAATTCTCTTAAAGTATTAATATAAGTTTCACACAATCATGTGATATAGTCCAGGTTAATTTCACCTGAAAACTAAGAGATTATTTAAACTTAAATTTAAATAATTATTTTATATTTGAATACAATTTTATTCAATTATAAAAATTGAAATTATGGAAATCGCAAGTAGATTTAATGATTTTTTAAATATATTTTTTGCAGAGAGTTTTTTGCGCGTGTCCAGGAATTGAAATTGTGGCACATATCTATATTGCAAAATTTTTTATCCATAAGACTGGACCACAACATGACCGATCAAATTATCAAACTATTCTCAGAGAAGGCACTTTATTATTCCAAAGATAAGAACTTTGGAAAGCTTGTGCTGTCATTTTTAAAAGTTAATACAGCACTATCTGAAGAGCAGAAAAGTATAATGACTGAAGTCGCCGCCGTGAATAAAACGTTATTCAAAAAACCTATAGAAAGTATTTCAAGCAAAATGTAATCGCTAAATCACACATATAACGACGCGAACAATTGTCTAGTTGTCCTCCGATTAACAAATTTACACATATATTTGAGAATTAAAATCTTTTTAAGTTGAGATTTAATCTTTTTATATTATAATGATTCGATATTAATAACATTACAACCTAGTTATAATTTATACGTGTAATTTGTCTTGTTCTTAATATGAATTACAATTTCTTTAGGCATAATTCTTGAGGATTTTTACTTTTATTTCCAATACACAGATTCACAATCCATTGACTTTTTTTATTTTGTAAGTACTTTTCCAGCTTTATCAATTAAAATTTCTTTATCTTTTTATTCAGTTTCTGTCCAAACTTACTCCTCAGTTTTTTACTATAATATTTATATACCGCTATAAGAGTGAGAGAGATGCACAACGTCTTCCCTAGTGCCTGGTGTTTCCGATGGCTAATGATGGGATATTCGTTCTTTTTGCATCGAATTTGGTATTATCCGTTAATAAAGCGTAGTATTTATAATGTGCTAATTGGATAAAATTTGCTACTTTATATGAATACGCGATGCATTTGCTAAGAATCCCCTCGAACTGTTGTACAGCAAGACCAGTTCACTGTACATATAACTGGCACGACGGAGGCAGTAGTGGCGGCCGTATCGAGGTGAAGAAAAAAGAACATATCGACAACAATATCTTGATACAAGATAAAAGTATATATATATATTTGGGCGAAGTATATTTGGTATAATACAGGACAACTAATGCGGCATATTTGCTTAATCAAGCCTGAAGAAAGAAAAGACACATAAAAAAGTCTGATAGACCTTACGATTACATATTTAACAGAACGCTTTATATATTTATCGAAAATAATAAGATATTTGATGTATATATTTTTTTTCGAGGAGACGCAAAAATAAATTTTTAGGCAAACAATATTGACTTTTATACATTACAAAACGAGAAGTAAAAGCACGGTAGCACAATTTAGATTAAATTTACATATTAATATACACTCCTCACAAAAATTAAAGGAACACTTAAATTTTTTAAAAAATTAGGCAAAATTTGAGCAGCTGTATCTTTGTTAAAAATGAACGAAATTTAAGTTTTAAAAAAGGGTTTTAAAGCTTGAAATCTCTACTTTCAGAAGATCACTATTTTCTTTTAGTTTCTGTGAGTTTGGTAATTTTTACATATAGAAAATCACGACCTGGACAAAATGGGAAATTTTCTTCTCACTTTGTGGGCTTGTCACGTGCCCAAAAAAATCCTGCGAAATTTTTTGACTTTCCAATGTGAAAGCTTGAAGTTTTCCCTACAAAATCTTTTTTTGAATTTCTACGATTTTTTGTTACTGAGTTATCGCGGATTGAATAAGAAATGAGCATTTTGACTTTGATTGCTCATAACTCCGTTAAAAATCATCGTACCGCAATTCGCAAAATGGATTTTTAAAGCTAAAACTTTGCTCTATCAAGTGGTATATTTGCCAATTTTTTCATAAAAATTTTTGGATACATTACAAGTGAGTAAAAATAAAAAATTTGCAATTTTTTACTTTCTTATTTTTACTCACTTGTAATGTATCCAAAAATCTTTATGAAAAAATTGGCGATTATACCACTTGATAGAGCAAAGTTTTAGCTTTAAGAATCCATTTTACGAATTGCGGTACGATGATTTTTAACGGAGTTATGAACAATCAAAGTCAAAATGCTCATTTCTTATTCAATCCGCGATAACTCAGTAACAAAAAATCGTAGAAACATTTTCAAAAAAAGATTTTGTAGGGAAAACTTTGAGCTTTCACATTGGAAAATCAAAAAATTTTGCAGGATTTTTTGGGGCACGTGACAGGCCCACAAAGTGAGAAGAAAATTTCCCATTTTGTTCAGGTCATGATTTTCTATATGTAAAAATTACCAAACTCACAGAAACTAAAAAAAAATAGTAATCTTGTGAAAGTAGAAATTTCAAGCTTTAAAACCCTTTTTTAAAACTTAAATTTTGTTCACTTTTAACAAAGATACAGCTGCTCAAATTTTGCCTAGTTTTTAAAAAAATTTTAAGTGTTCCTTTAATTTTTGTGAGGAGTGTATATTTATTTTTAAAATGTGAATTAATTTTTTTTTTTTTAAACGCTACATAATTCTGCACGTTGTAAAAAAATTGTTTTTTAGTTTTAGTGTTGCGTTGTGCAAGATAAAATTACGGCATGTTTAATACATAGATAATCACAGAAGAAAAAGTGTATGTAAAAAAAATAAACTGTGTATTAGATTGTATACTCGCATTGGCATTTTTCTTATATAGCAATCTTGTATATGTACGTTGTTTATTACGATGCAAAATATAAATCGAATATGTATGATCAGCAGATGGAATGATTTCTTTCCTCCGTATTATATTATTTTTAGAAAAAGTTGGTAAGAAATAATTTTTACAAGCAACATAATATAGATGCATATTTTATACAAAAGCAATGTCCGGCAATGTATATATTATTAATAACTTCAAATTAATTATTACAAACTTCAGATTAAGATGCGTAGCACTACAAAAAGGCGTGATATCTGTACAAAATTACTTTTTTAAAAAAAAGGTAAAAAAAGGCGCCAAGTACACGCATAGTAGTGTATATGTTGTTATCTAAAAAAAAAAAGAAAGTAGTAGTATTATACCTCGAAAAAACCTAAGTAACAAGTGGTAGATGTAATCTTTGTATCTCGGAAAATCTCCAAAAAATCTAAGCACTAGTATCTTTATTTCCAAAAAATTATAACCCAAGTGATACACATCACAAAATTATGTTACCTTATCAAAAAAGAATCACGCTTTAAGTGATCTATTACAATTACAAAAAAGAAATGATATCTCTGTAAATTACAGCGCCAATTACAGAGAGAACATATATATTGCCTCAAAAAATAATTGTTGCACTACTTTGAAAAATCTTTACATTGTGTCAATTAGAAAAAGAATGTATGATAACAATTTTATAAAATTAAAAAATTTTATTTAAATTTAACAAGGGAATACAAGATATTTAAATACAAAGTTTACATGTGTATTTTTTAGTGGTCACAAAGAATTACAGAGGTAACAGTACAAAATAAAAATATTTTATTAAAATACATAAATTTTTCTTGTAAAAAAACTTGGCGCTGCTAGACCTCGAAATTGTAAATAAATAAATAAACTTATCCCATACTTAATTACAAGCCGCATTATTCGTCGTCGTCACACACACCTATATCACTCGCTCGCACATACACACCACGCTGATAATCATTTTGTTACTTCTGTCGCATTCTTCTCTGAATTATTTTTATTTATTGTTGTCCTTATTTATTTACAATTTCGAGGTCTAGCAGCGCCAAGTTTTTTTACAAGAAAAATTTATGTATTTTAATAAAATATTTTTATTTTGTACTGTTACCTCTGTAATTCTTTGTGACCACTAAAAAATACACATGTAAACTTTGTATTTAAATATCTTGTATTCCCTTGTTAAATTTAAATAAAATTTTTTAATTTTATAAAATTGTTATCATACATTCTTTTTCTAATTGACACAATGTAAAGATTTTTCAAAGTAGTGCAACAATTATTTTTTGAGGCAATATATATGTTCTCTCTGTAATTGGCGCTGTAATTTACAGAGATATCATTTCTTTTTTGTAATTGTAATAGATCACTTTAAGTGCGATTCTTTTTTGATAAGGTAACATAATTTTGTGATGTGTATCACTTGGGTTATAATTTTTTGGAAATAAAGATACTAGTGCTTAGATTTTTTTGAGATTTTTCGAGATACAAAGATCACATCTACCACTTGTTACTTAGGTTTTTTCAAGATATAATACTACTACTTTCTTTTTTTTCGAGGTAACAACATATACACTACTATGCGTGTACTTGGCGCCTTTTTTTACCTTTTTTTTTAAAAGGTAATTTTGTACAGATATTATTAACGGCGACATACGTGGCTTCTAATGCTATTAACTGTCCGACAAATATTGGTATTGGTTGAAAAGTTAACCCTGCGGTCCTTAATTCTTCTTTTCTTCTTTCTATACTAGGTAGTATATCTGCTGCTGTCTGAAAATATAATTTAATAATTATAGTAATTATATAATTATAGTAATTATAGTAATTATATAACGCAATAAACTTGCACATTGCTTCCTCATAGATTTTAAGTGTGCAAGTAAAAACTTGCACATTGATTGATAAAATAGCTTGTTTAAAATAAAACACTAACAAAAATTGTCTTAAAACTTACATTAATCCGATTCGCCTCAATCTACTCTAAGTTATTTCATGGATAGAGTATGTTATTTGATGGATAGAATATTATTTAAGGAAGGTATTGAATTTGGCGATAATCAGTGAAGGAGTGATTATCGTCAAATTCAATACCAACCTTTTTTTAATGATACTCGCCCCACCGACCCTCGCAAAATTCAAAACAACTTTATTTAATAATACTCTATATAAAATTACATGTAGATCTTATATACTTTTTAAGCAGAAATCGGTAATCCCTTCATCAATCCTCAAAATATAAAATTATATGTAGATCTTATACACTTTTTAAGCAGAAATCGGTAATCCCTTCACCGATCCTCAAAAAATTCAAAATTTTATAAAGAAAAAACCCTTTTACCGATATTATTAGATATACCGATAATCAACTAAACCAAAGTATTATATACGAAATAGGGATAGAAAAGACTGAAGAATATAATAAAATTAAAAATAGCCCAATATTTAAAAAATTATATATAAAAAAAACCCTTTCATTACCAATCATGGCTAAATCCTTCCTTGAATGATACTCTATCAATTTAATTATTTAAAAAAAAAACCAGCCCGATATCTCAATATCGGGCTGTTAGAGCAACCACAGAAGTTAATGCATTATTTTGACATTGACATTTTAGAAACATATTAGCATCAAAAACTTAAAAAACAATCTTTTCTTTGGTTTCTTCTACCCTTATTTCATATATAATTAATTTAAATTTGGTTGATTAGACCCAACTTTACGCAATCAAAGATTCATATACGAAATTCATGACAAAGCTTCCTCTGTGAGGAAGCAAAAATGAGAAATATACAGTGTCCCATTTTAATTTATTATTAGACACCAAAATATCTCGAAAACAACTTTTATTTCAAACATTTTCTTCAAAAACGCATTGTTGTCGAGATATTTTGGTTTCTAAGTTAAAATAAGATCCTGTATATATTTTATTATTCATAAAATAAATAAAAAAAATTTAATACCTGGACATGCAATAAAAGAGAATCTCGTCGCTCTTGAACAGACAATTTTCTCCAATGTTGTACTAGAGTGTTTCTTTTTCTTTTTTGCGATACATCAATTAAATAAGGAAGTAGATAAAATAATAATGTATCTTTGTTATCTATAAAATAAAATAAAAAGTGAAATAAAAAGTACAAATTTATTAACTGACCCAACAACATATTTAAATTTATACTTACGTAGTAGTAAGCTTGGAAGTAGATGAACATATGCTTTATCAGAAATGTTTTTAATGGAATTGCACTCTTGCAGTCTTTTAATTAAATAAGTTCGGATAACATCCCAACGATCAAAAAAAGTATCATTTTTATTAGGATATAATTGATCAAAATCTTGTTTTAACTGTAAAGAAAAATTATTATTATTAATAAATTAATAGGCCAGTCATATTAGACATCAAACCTTCCAATTAATCTTTCCAGGTTGCAACCATCATGAATCGCTTTGATTTGAGGTGCTGTAAGTGGAATTTATTTTGTCTCGCAAAATTAACAGGGAATAAAGAGTAATTAACAATATTATCGACAAAAAATATGATTTTATATATTTTTTCTCAAATATCTCGATAACTAACGCCGGTATTCATAGTCTTCAAGACCGTTTTAAGTAATGGCTTAAGACGCTAATACGGCTCTGTGATTGGTTTATGACATCTTAAGATTGAACTTAAGACGGTCTTAAATAACTATGAATACGGGCCTAAGTAAGATAGGGTAACTAACTATACATACCTTTTTTGTAGAGCGTAAAATTATCTACAATAATGATCTGAACAACATTTATCGTCAAGTCAGTCGTTTAGCTTGCACGCGCCGTGAAACTCCAAGACTCGGATCCCGAAAACCCTCGATTTCGTCGTTTTTCTTATGTTGTGCCGATGATTTTTTTCCGTTATTTAAAACAGAATAAAAAATCCTCTAAAAATCACATTATCTAACACTACAAAGAAAACTTTTCCTGGTGCAACTGATTTTTTAGGCTCTTTTTTTTTTTAGTTTGTAGCTATGTAAGCAAGAAATTCTGACTTTTTGGAATAGTCTTAGTTTTCTTGCTGTTTTCAGGCCTTAAAATTCATTTGCGACGAATTGTAAGGCCTGAAAATGGGGAAAAACTAAGGCTATTCCAAAAAGTCGAAATTTTTTGCTTACATAGCTACAAATTAAAGAAAAAGGGTCTAAAAAATTGGTTGCACCATGAAAAGTATTCTTTGTAGTTTTCAGATAATGTGATTTTTGAGGGATTTTTAACCCTTATTTGCCACACTTCTGTAGACGTCATGTACTTGCCACATTGGGGTGGAATCTACCCCAGCGACAAAAATTGTTATAACAAATAAGCTATTCAATATTTTAACTTGCCAATTTTTTTAGAACTTCTTAAAAGCTTACTTTTAAAAGTTATGTAGGTTATATAGCCAAAAATCAAAATTATGTATGATAAAAAAATTAAAATAGCCCCCAACAAATAAAAAAATGGCTGTTTTTATTAAAAAAATTTAATTTTTTTTTTTGACAAATGTTGCTATAGACCCGCTCCTCATAGGTTTCTATACTTAAAATTAAGGGAATATATGGTCGTGGGGTTGATTTGATCCTAGTGTGGCAAACAAGGTTAATTTCATTTTAAATGATGGGTAAAAATCACTGGCGTAACATAAAAAAAATGACGAAATCAAAGGGATCGAGTCTCAAGAGTTTGATGGCACATGCAAGCTAAACGACTGACTTGACGATAAATGTTGTTCAAATCATTATTGTAGATAATTTTATGTAGATAATTTTATCTACAAAAAAGGTACATATAGTTAGTTACTCTATCTTACTTGGTTTTCGAGATATTTGAGAAAAAAGGAAAAAAAATCACATTTTTTGTTGATATTATTGTTAATAACTTTTTATTCTCCGTTAATTTTACAAAGCAAAATAAATTTTACTTATAGCACCTGAATTTAAAGCATGATGATTGCAACCTAGAAAGATTAATTGGAAGGTTTGATGTCTAATGGTTTATAATTTCTTTTAATTTTTATCAAACTCACCAATGTCGCACCTAGACCAGTTTTTAAACATGGAAAAGATTCATAATAGTTATGAATTTCACATTTCTTTTTTAGTAAATGTTGACGTGCTTTGAACGTTAACTGCCAGTAATCAATAATAGTTTCTTCTGGATCCAAATGGTTTTTCAACCAATCCAATTTTAAATTGACAGATTCTATAAACATAAAGAAAAATTATGCACTTGTAATATAACTTTTGTTTAAAAAAATATTTAAAAAGTAAAAAAATATATGTATAAATAAAAGTACATGTCATATTTACCAGAAAAATCATTAGGTTGATCAATGATTCTGTTTTTTGTTGGTGTTAATATACCACATTCTCGTAATCCTTTTTTTATGTAATGGAAATGTTCGAATAATGTTCCAGAAGGATTAATTCTTTTTTTATTAACACATACATAAAGTGAGTAATAAGTATGAGTGTTTTCTCCCTTAAATAATTCTGTAATTAATTTTGCTAATTCTTCAAATCGTTCACATTTAATTCTAAAAACAAGGAATGTTTTGAAAAAATTTGATGACAAAATTAAATAATATTATATTAACAAACGTTTGATTAATAGCACATAACTTTATAGACAGAAATTACTACTTTATTGTAATAATGTATATAAATCTTACACAAAATTATCAAGGTAGTCTGGATTTTGGCCAATGGTTACACTTTGAAAAGCTTGATCTTTTTTTTTTCGGATAACTAATCGACTTAGTAAGCTTCATGTCTTTTTAGATAGATGTCCATTATCAAGATAAGCTTTTAACACTAATTTTCCATCAGTAGTACTTGATAGCAATTTATAAACGGGCTATAATAAAAAATTTGGAATAAATGATTATACAGATACATATATAAACACCAACAAAAATAAATATAAAATACTAACATTTTTTGTTTGTTCTTCGGAAAATCCTTCTGGATTCTGCAATTAATATAATATTTTTTTGATTATTTTAGATATTAATATATTTTTTGTACTAAATAAATTATACTAAAATAAATGTATTTAATTGAAAAATTTAAAATAAAATTAAAATGTATCTTTTAGATTCGTGAAAATGGCAATAAAATAATAGTCGGCGATGCGAGTCAGGCGCGGTACGTGGTGAGCAAGTAAAGAAATTAATAGTTACAGAAGTAACAAATTAAAATGTATATAATATATATATATATATATATATATATATATACATATATTACAACTTAATAAACTGCGTGTCGATTATTTGTCGGACTTGAAACACAGCTATCGTTGGAAATATAGCTGGAATATATATATACGTATATTAATTTCTTTACTTGCGTACCACGTACCGCGCCTGACTCCGTCTATTAATTTTTTAAAATAAAATAATTAAAAAGGAAAAAAATTAGTTATAATTACCTCGTTTTTAACAATTTACGAATAATATTATGTTATATATATAATCCATATCTATATATATAAGTCACGTCTTCTGTCTGTATGTACGCGAACTACTCATTCGTTAGTGGACCAAATTTTTACCAAAAGCATATGAAATAGGGGTAGAATTTTCCGGGGATGAAAATGTCGTGGTTAATTTTTTATTACCGATTTTTTTGGAAATCGGTTACGAAATTTTTTCAATTTTTCGGGAATTAATTGACCGAATCGCAAAGAATTGTATATGAAGTAGGGGTAGAATTTCCCGGGAATTGCCATAAAGTGTATAATTTTTCGTCACCGATTTTTTTGAAAACTGGTTCCAAAATTTTTCCAATTTTTCTGGAAATAATTGACCGAATCTCAAAGAATAGAGGAGCTTTGTGAACTAAGGTTTCTACTTGCACACTTAAAAACTATAAGTAAGCAATGTGCAGATTTCTACTTACACACTTAAAAACTATGAAACAATGTGCAAATTTATAATTTGCATACTTAAAAATTGTAAGAAAGTAATGTGCAAGTTTCTACTTGCCCACTTAAAAACTAAAGCAATGTGCAGGTTTCTACTGGCACACTTAAAAACTATGAGGAAGCAATGTGCATGTATCTACTTGCACGCTTAAAAATTGTAAGGAAGCAATGTGCAAGTTTTTGACGTAGAACTACGTCTTTCTCCGCGGTATGGGGGGTATATCCACAGATGTAACGATGTAACGAAAATATGTCACACTTTGAACGTTTAGATCTTCGCAACTAATAATCGTAGAGTAATCATTGACATTTCATTTTAAAGCTTAAGAAGTCCCATTTATGATAAATCCAGCCCAAACTCTCTATTTCTTTCCGTTTAGATAAATAATGCAATTTCGCATATAACTATTATATTTCTCAAACTTATTTGCGTTGAAGCTTTCTAGACTTAGAAATTTTTCTCTCTATTACATTTGTAGTAAAACTTTGTATTATTCGTCACGATATCGATACAATAATATCAGCAATTACAATCTAATGACGAAATATTGCGTACATACGCACGCATTTGATAAATATACAGTTTATTCAAAATGGCTGCTGTAAAGAAGGCTCAATAAATTCACGCATAACCATTAATTATCTCCGCACAATTATTAATAATCGTTGTCGTCCTTACGAGAATTTTTCGGGTATTAATTTACCGAATCTTAAGGAATTGTATATGAAACAGGGGTAGAATTTCCCGGGGAGTATCATAATGTGCATAGTTTTTTGCTACCGATTTTCTGGAAACCGGTTTTTTTAATTTTTTCGATTTTTCCGGAAATAATTGACCGAATTTCAAAGAATTGTATATGAAACAGGGGTAGAATTTTCCGAGGAGTGTTATAAAGTGTATAATTTTTTGTTACCCATTTTTTGAAAACCGGTTTAATTCTTCCAATTTTTCGGGAATTAATTAACCGAATCGCAAAGAATTGTATATGAAGTAGGGGTAGAGGGATCTCCACATGGACCGTGAATCATATGTTTCAAAACTTTCATTAAGTTCTGGATATCTTTCTTCGTTAGGGATTTCAGCCCATACCATCATGTCAATGACTTCTTGAAGTCGTGGCTTATCTTCATCACTTAACATTGCAAGTAAATGCAAATATAGAAGCCCTCTTTTTTGAAACTTAATCACGCCTGCATAAGCTATAATATTTCCAAAAATTTTATTTTGGATTAAATCCTTTAAAACTTTTTTGACATCTAAGTTAAATGTTTTAGCGACTAAATCAGGTCGAAACTCTATTAGACATCCATCAAGGTTATTCTTAATTTCTGGACATTGAGGATTGCAAAATGCAAATTTTTCGGGGATCAAAATGTCGCGGTTTTTTTTTTTTTTTGTTTTACGCCCCCCTCCCTCTCCATTCACCCACGCACAAAACATACGCACCTACGCGTACACACACGCCTGAATTATATCAATACATAACAACAGATCTATATATATCTATATATAGTTTTATAATAAAATTAAAAAAAAACAGAAATGCATTCTGCGATTTGCGCAGTAATTGCAGCTAAAATACATTCTGCGCAACGCGCAGTGATATCAAAATGTATTCTGCGTTATGCGAGAAAATAATATGAGAAGTAGTATAATAGGGCTTAAGGTGAAGGTCTACTATAAAAAACCTAACGCGCCAATAGATGGAATCTCAAGGGTGGTGTGGAAGTCCATCATTTTAATATCTTAATTTTTTATATAAATAAAAGTGATTAAAAATTACAAATACAGAATGTAAAGGTGATTTGAATGATTGATAAAGAAATTTACAAAAAAAGCTTCAAAACTTTATAGCTTTTGAGCCCGCGCAAAGCGCGGGCGAAAATGCTAGTATAAATATAATCATTTTATATATTAAATAAAAAGTAAATTTGTTGTTCTCTGTGTTACAATTGGCCTTGAATATCAACTCATTATGAATACAACCTCATTAAATCGTATTTAATCTTACCAGATTATTATCCATATTTGCTGTAAAAAGGAATATAAAAAAGACAAGCAATGAATCGCTTTTTTTCTAAAAAATTTCATGTAAATTTGATTGGCACAATTAAGGCTCCTGGTCCCTGAGCCGAGAACTCCGAAGCGACGGTGGCGACGTACCGTCGCGGTAGAAATAAGAACTCTCTCCTCTCACTCTCTCCAATGGAGAATCCTGTCCTTGTGACATGTGACAACCTTATTGTAAGTTGCGTTAAATTTCTTTATTATTCGCTCTGTACTTGTCCTACAACGTTTATCGTATTCGTGAAACTCGTAAAATTGACCGGATGGTAAGATTTGCAAGAAATACATATGCGGAAGGAACATTCTCCACTCCTTTCGATAGTCGTCAAACGCTTGTTTTTCCGTATGTTTAGGCTTCGTTTTATGGCTGTTTGTTTATTGTCGAGGGAAAAGGATAGTATCCGGTCAATTTTAGAAGTGTGCTGAAACGATCTATAGTGATTTTTTATTGAAATGTCTCTTTATTTCGAAAAATACCGCAACTTACAATAGGGTAATTTCTCGCCTCGATAGCAAGAAATTCAATATGGCTGCGGTGACTACCCAGGAGCCTTAAATTAAAATTTATTCAAATAATTGTATTACATATATTTTGTAAGTTTATTTTTTTTTTATATAATACTATAGTAAAATAATAAGAACAGTTGTGCTTGAAATTTTGAATATCAATTATATGTTGTTAAAATTTATAGCAGATGCTTTATAGAATTTTAATAGATCGTCTAGATTAAGTTATAGTTATTAGTAAATGCACACTTAATTTTAATAGTAAATACGTTGATTTTTCTTTACTTTTTCTAAAATTTTAAGTAAATGTATCTATTTATCAGTAAATGTATACAATTATTTAATTTTATACTTTGACTACCTATACATGGAAAAAGAACCGGATAACTGGGTATTCGGGTACCTGTCTGCTCGCCTATTACCTGTTGTATATGGATCTTGGATCTGAAATGTTTCCACGAGTAGCCGTATTGACGTGGGTGCCCGGCCGTAGGGGGAAGTAATCTGTGCAGTTCCTTGGGCCCAACGAACCTACGGCATCAACTCGAGTTCAAAACACATAAACATACACAATCATACATACGCACATACACATACACATTTCCGAGTTTAAGGATTTGTGAGTTTATGAGTTAGCTATACACTATAACGAATAGAATAATGGCCGATGCCACAAGGAAATGGAATCGGGAATGGCTCTCTGAATGATTTCTGGACTGACATGCAAACTGCTTATGAAGAAGAATTGCCTGAAATATTCCTGAGACCGCCAATTTATATAAAACAAGTAATGGATCCTTGGATAGAGCAAAAAAAGTTTTCCTGTGTTATCTGTACAGATAGGAGAGTCATATATATCAATCACGAATGATGGGGATTGGATGGTACCGCTGACGAATACGACGCAAAAGTACCTCGATTTTAATGATACTTCAACCATTAAGTGGCTTAATCCTGGAAAAAATTATCATATGGGCATTGCTTTAAAATTAAGTTTAAAAGATAATTGGGTAATATTCAATATACAACAAACAGGATATTATCGTGTCAATTATAATAAAGAGAATTGGCTAAAAATTGCACGCTACTTGAACTCTGAGAAGAAATATAAAAAAATTTATGTTCTCAATCGAGCTCAAATCATAGACGACGCGTTTTATCTTATGATAGCGAACCAGCTCAATTCTGACATATTTTGGGATCTCTCAAAATATCTGTCCTACGAAACAGATTACAGAGCATGGTATCCTATGATTAAAGCTATAGAAGACATGTCATATCTCTTCCCATTTTCCGAACATCAACCGCTTAAGGTAATCTTACGGTATCGATTAAACGGACTTACTGAAAGAATAGGGTATGAGGGGGATTCTGATTACCACAGTACTGAATATTTAAGGCAAGAAGTCTTAAAATGGGAATGCGTTCTAGGTGATCTTGACTGCAAGGCAGAAGCCGTCACTAAATTGAAATGGCATCTAGAGAATCCTAAAAATAATACACTTTTACCATGGTGGAGAAAATGGACATATTGTAATCCGACTGATCCGACAAGGAAATGTGAGCCATCAATAAGACGAAGAAGAAGATTTACCCTGGATTCCGTAACGCGCATATGCGCGCATTTATCTATAGCATACATAACGTTTACTATATAAAATGCGCGCATATGCGCGTCACGGAACGTGGCCGTGGATGCCCGTATCGTACGAGTACCCGAATTATCCGGGTACTCGTAGAACCTTTTCAAATCCGTATACAACCGCCCGGGTATCGGACGAGCGGACGGGTACCCGGGTACCGGACGAGCAAGCGGGTACCCGAATACCCGGGTATTCCGAGCTCTAATAAAAATACACATGAATCACATCATACAACATAATTATGTAACAAAACATTTACTTACAGTAAGGAAAACTTCTGAACACGCCCGAACACGATCGAGCACGCTGACTCCTCGTCCGCCGTCGACGACTCGCGGATGAACGTAGCTAGATACACGACACACGACACTCGACGAATAACGACGACGAGATCCAAACGACGACAATAGTCGATAAACATCGGACACAGCCAATAAATTACCATGCTGCATGTTGAAATTACCATGCTGCATGTTGAAAATATCATGAGCGACTAAGCCAGAGTAAAAATATTCTGCTGCATTGTAAAATTTTATACAAAAATATTTTAGATGTTTATCACTACTTGGCATTTATTTTATTGAACATATTAAAAAATCATAAATTTTTAAGATATTTTACAATTATGGAAATTTTACCATATATTTTAGTAAAATTAACCGAACACATTATATATTTTATTGTGATAGATATTAATATTTTTTATGTGCTAGATATTAATCAGAGTAAACTCTTATAAAATTCTTGGAAATACCATATTGTCCCACCTATACCCTGGGTATAGGATTTTCAGGGTAAATTCTGAGAGAAAATTCTCTCCGTGCAGTTTAACTATTTCTCAATTAAGAGGTAACGCCACTCTAAAGTCCCAAAAAAAAGCCAATTTTTGATAATTTTTTTCAGAAATACAATAATCATAAATGAAAATCGGTTCAATTCTATTTATTATCTATATATTAAAGTATAAAAAAAATTTTTTTATTAATTATTTATTGACAAAATGGCGGCGCCAGAGCCATTGATCCAAAGTGCCTTTTTGCGGAAGGCGTCCAACGGGCGGAATCGAAGCTCCTATAGCGTAAACATTCGGACGCTCGACAGTACTTATTTAATAAAAATAAAACCAAAAAACAAAATTAAAATCAAAATCCGAAGAAGCGTCAAAATAAAAACCAAAATCAACTTAAATTTAAATTTAAAATATGAGATAAAGCCAAAGGTCAAGGCCGAAATAACAAGAAAATAATCAAAGAGTAAGTAATTGAAAGAAAAATACTCCTGGATGTTAGGATGTACAATAATACGCCGTCTATTACTCAAATCGTATATTATTATTCTATATGGTCCGTCTGTCTGTCTACGCGACAATCACGTCCGTGTACTGTCGAGCGTCCGAATGTTTACGCTACCCCCTCAAGCTTACGCTCCGTTTATCTTTTTCTAAGTCTATGTGTTGAAGAAGAAAACTTTACCCGACAGACAAGATGAACTATTGCTATGCCGTTCTCTTACAAAAGTCACTAAGTTACCAAGAATCACACGATTTTCAATAGATTTAATGCTATATTCATCTGCGGCACTTGTAATAGCGCCCACACTGCATCGTGGGTGATGCGCTCGGTCCTAAAACGGACCATATCTCGAAAACTAAAAGTCGTCCCAAAAATCTTGAGCCTGGAATTATTTTAAAGGGGAAGAATCCTACTTTTTTTGAGATTTTTTAGAAGAAAATCGAAGGTGCCTAAATTTGAGAAAAAACGATTTTTTATCTTTATCTTCAAAAATTTTAAGTAAATTTTTACTTAAGAAAAAAATTGATTTTATAGCATTAAAGGGCATAAAAAGACCTTCCAAAATCACACCTTGTTTTTTAAAATCGGAGTAGTTTACTGGCATTTATCGGCGTTTGAAGTTCGACGCGACGGCCCAAATGATAAAAATCCAAGCCCCTGTAAGTAGACAACCTGTTGGACAGGGGTAAAAAAATTTGGGCAATAATTTTAGTTTTGATAGGACTACAATTTGTGCAAATTTCAGCATGATCGGAAAACTTTGAAAATTTGGGGTGGATTACTTCATAAATAATGCCCCATATATGATATAATATTTCTTAATGTCCGGTGAATGTCAGAAACCAGTGCTGGCTCATTACGAAATCCACCCGGGATGTCGAATAAATATTAAGGCTCCTGGGTACCTGCCGCGGCCATGTTGAATTGTGACGTCAGAAGCGAGAAAACGACACGATGAAAATTCTTGCGTGGTACTTCCAAATAAAAAGATATTTGCACAAAATAACACTTGAGATCACTTCAGGACACTTCAAAAATACTTCGGCTGGTATCCCTTTCCCTTGACAATTATTAAATAACCGTAAAACGAACGTGATACGAAGCCTGTACGATCCCATGGGGGGACACATGAGAGGGGGGGGAACACACGCGATCTGCCAACTCGGAAAGAGTGGTAAAGACTCCTTGAACGTAGTACCTTCCTTGCTAATCTGAAAAGAACTCGAAGTATTTTCGAAGTGTGCTGAAGTGATCTGTAGTGCTATTTTAAGCAAATATCTTTTTATTTGGAAATACTACGCAAGAATTCTCAACGTGTCAATTCTCAACATTTCTCGCTTATTCTCAATTGGAGAGAGTGAGAGGAGATAGTTCTTATTTTTACCGCGACGGTACGTCGCCACCGTCACCGCGGAGTTCTCGGCTCAGGGACCAGGAGCCTTAAGTAAATGTTTTTTCAAATTATTATTGCAAGTGAATAAGTAATGTAAAATAAATATTAAATTAATGTTGAATAAATGTGAAATTAATGTTTTTAAAAATTATTATTGCAAACGAATAATTAATTTGACATAAATATTAAATAAACGTCAAATAAATATTTTTTCTAAATCATTATTTTAAATGAATAAATAATGTAAAATAAATATTAAATTAAAGTTAAATAAATGTGAAATAAAAGTTTTTAAAAATTATTATTGTAAACGAATAATTAATATGACATAAATATTAATCATTAAACGTTAAATAAATATTTTTTAAAATTATTTTTTTAAATAAATAATTAATGTAAAATAAATATTAAATAAATGTTGAATAAATGTGAAATAAATGTTTTTAAAAAATATTATTGCAAACAAATAATTAATGTGACCTAAATATTAAATAAATGTTAAATAAATATTTTTTCTAAATCATTATTTTAAATTAATAATTAATGTAAAATAAACATTTAATAAACATTAAATAAATATTATTTGTACAATAAACTGTAACAACGTATAAATACTGAAAAAAAAATATTTAAAAAACATTTAAAAAATATTGTCTGCTGATTGGGTTGCTGTTTAAATTGTTGATATTCATCAAATAAATTCTGTAGGTTTCGTGGCAGTACTCGAGGTTGATCGGATCTTTCTTCTTTAAATTTAATTAAATATATTTTTATGTCGTCGCTACATTCAATATTTTTCTGAGGAAATTAGTTGTTTGTTCCGCCAATGTCAATTAAACCAGTAAAGTTTATTGCTTTCGACTACAATTGGCAAATATGTCAGAAAAACGCTGCGACGTTTCGACCCTTCGGGATTGGGTCCTTATCAAGCACTGGATATAAAATAATTTCAGATGTAGGTTCGGTCGAAGAGATAAAATACACAATCAAAAAATAAAATACAATAAATACCTGATAATACGGTTTTTGTCAAGAATCCTACACATCTGCATTTACGAGGATTTTACCGGAAATAGTCATAAATTTATCGCTAGAACACAATAGTCATGATCCAATCAATATTAACGCAAATTAATGAGTAACCATGAGCGTAAAAAAGAAAAACAACGAGACTTACATGCATGAGTCCAAGACAACACGAAAAAACGTTTCATGCGAGGAGAAACGAACGCCACGCGACAGCGGAGCGCGGATTAACGTGTGCTTACATGTCAGAGTTCAACGCAGACTAATTGTTATTAATACAGATACACAGTAACGATGTAGGTTGTTGTTATGAACATGTGAAATTCACGTGATAATTTATAACGATGTAATCACCTTGTCGTAGATCGAGCTCAAATTTTCCGTGTCTTTTTTTAGATTAATTGTATTAGGATGTTAATATTTTTCTGGTTCAAAAATTCTTCAAAATGTAAAATTTGCACAGCTAATGATGCGATTGAATGCAATCGTTTGCACCTATTAAAATTTTTTCCTGCAATAAAACTTTTTACAGATCCGTTCGCCAGCATTTACGCGTTGACCATAACATTCGTAATACCACAGTTGTCAATAAATTTACCAACGGCTTTAAAGTAAGACATTATTATGTGGAAGGATCCAACATGAATAAATATGTCGTTGTAACGTGGTTTTTCGGTACACTGAATTTGAAGTGCAATTTTAGCGATAGCGAGATTGTAAGTAACTTGCATATACTTTTCGCCGCATTTCCTAGCGACCTGTTGACTCTGCTTCATAATTTCCACAACTGATTTGCTCGTCGGTGAGGCGTTAATTGTGGTTAAGTAGCAAAGCTTTTGCGTTGGAGCTGTGTCCTTGTAGATCAAGCTATTAAAACCAACCCACATTGGTGTTTTGGGTACTTCAAGGTGGTGGGAAAGCATGAACGCGAAATTAATTTTTTGTAACCATTCTGAACTCGGGGTTGTTAAATCTGATGAAACATCTGCAGGCTGTAAACGTTCGTGAAGTTTTGGTGTCTTAGTGTACGGTTCTAACTCGTGAGTAATTGCGTCGAAAGTCCGCCTTCGTTTATTAGATTTTTTGGAAGGGCCTGCTGTACTTATTTCAGCGCTGTTGTCCTCATTATCATGCTCAATAGAATTATCAATATTTTGAAAAATGATACCCACGGTGTCGTGCAGTGTATCCTTACCGGATATCTTTGTCGCATCGACGAATCGATCGAAATTATTAAATGCGACACCAGTGCATAGATTTCTTGAACGAATGATGCCTTCAGGACAAACATCAGGACGCAGGCTAGAAGTAAACGTGGCTTCAGTCTCGATACCCTCCAGACTTGTGTAGCTACAGCAGTGGCCATATCGGTTGATAATGTTAACAATCTTCTTGCTATTTGTTAAACTTTTTAGACTCATACCAAGGCATATATGTTTCGAAGGTTTTATTCGTCCATTCGACACTGCATATATGATATCCTCGGAAACAGATTTTGCTAATCTATTTCCACTGTCGCCGCGCTTACGACGATGATTTGGCCCACTAAGTAAATTTAAATAAAAATAATTAAGATAAATCAATTAAAATAAATAAATTAAAATTAATTAAAATAAATCAATTAAGTTCTCTGGAATGTCACACTCTCCTTTGATTAAATCTGCAGAGTTGAGCTGATCTGGCAATTTGTTTTGTTTGACATTCTGTATTTCCTGTCTTAAAATTAATGCTGCATGCAATAAAACTTCCTTTTTTTCGATGCGACGAAATTGTTGTTCTACGACAACGCCTTTGTAAGGTTTCACAAGTTTTTTATTATTGTGCGACACGATGGTTATTTTTTTTGAAAATGTAGCTAGAAGACGATTTTCTAGATGATACACGGCTTCGTCGTATATGCATCTGTGTTTGCCTTGTGTCCTTCCAAATAATCTATAAATATTGTGTTCAGATACGACAGGAAAAGCGACTGATTTTTGGCGATGATATTTTCTGACACAAATTTACATACTTCTTCATATGCTTGAGAATGAACATCACGAGCTGTATGCCACTCTGTCCTTGGCTTCTCTTTACTTTTCTTCGATACCGCTGTATTTTCGTATTTTTTTCGGCATATTGTGTGATAAAATATTAATTTGTCTTCTAACGCCAAGTTATGCAATTTTTGAACGAACTGTATATCGTTCAAGTCCATTGCAATTTGCTGTATAGTTGATAATGCTTTTTCCTTCTCTAATAGATGTAATTGTTGCTCCCGGCCTTGATGTTTTTTCCTATTTTTATCACAAAATAAACAAATAGGATTATGTGATATCTCTTGAACAATGCCAGATACGTCAATATTGTCAACTACAGCCACATCGTCTGAATCAGTGGCATTCTCGCGCCCAGCGACATCGTCGCCTGCGTCGACATTTTCGCGTTCAGCTTTCTCGTTTTCAGCATCAACCTCGCCTTCTCCTTCAACTGCAGCCTCGCCTCTACCGTCATCCACGCCTTCAATAACACCCTCGTTTCCAGCGGCATGCTCGCCTTTCACAGCACTGTCGTGAATAAAAATAATTTTATAATGAATCATGCATGCATGATATAGAAAAGAGTAATGTACTAGAAATAATGTACTAATGTATTAATGTAAACAAAAATTTTTACAGAATGTAAGATTAAAATTAATTTTATAATCTTTAAGGAAAAATATTTTAATTACACTTATTTATCTTGTAATAGAAGCACTTACTCTGTACTTGAAGATGAGGATGCCTGCTTTTTCGGATCATATCCTCTCTGTTTGGGCGGTAATGCTGTAAAACGGTTGTGGCACTGACTGTGATAAACTTGAAAACTGTTTAGCTTTTCCGGCAACACAACGTTCGAAAAAGCCAAACCAGCGTCTTTCCGAATTTTTAATATGGCTATACACTTCTTTAACTTGTCCGCATCAAAAAGATTTAATTTTCCGCTTTTTTTGGAGCAAAATACGCAAAACGGATGTACGTTAGACATTGTCGCAGCTCCGACAGCTACAAGTTCAACGGTCACACTAGATAGCTTGGCGTCTCTGGCATGTGTATAAATATTGAATGTGTATAAATATTTAAATGTGTAAATATTTACTAAAACTCTTTAAATTCCAAAACTTGTGAGATAGTATAATAACCCCTGCATGGACGCTCTGTGTTTAACGAGAAAAGTATAAATACAAACAAATAGCTTCCTTCGCCAGTAAATGATTCAAAATAAAAGTCGTTGTTGTTCGACCCAACTGGCCAAATAATAATTTATTTATTCACAACGTTTCGGCTGCAATTTCAGCCCTTCTCAAGTGATATACAACTCCTCAAAAACCGCGTACAAAATCTCTGTTACATTGCTGACATGGTGCCCTAACTACGTCAAGCATACGTAAAGCTAAAATGTGAAAAATAAAATAATCGCTCAGTCATAAGTTAAAAAGACTAGAATAAAATTGATATATATAAGTAAATATGAAATAAATATGAAATAAATATGAAATAAATATAAAATATATAAAGTAAATTAAGCTTACAAATTATGTGCGTCAACTAATAAATAAGAACAGAACGGTGAGGGACGAGAAAACACATCGTAAGCCATAACTGCGAACACATCCGTACCGTGTGACGGTTGAAGTCATACTAAAATAACCGATACAATAATAAGATGTGTTCACAGAAGGAAACGATAAGAAAATAGGGGGCACTAGGTGACACCAATCACGCGGTTATAATTAGCGGGCAAATTTTCTGTGTCTTTTTGCAGGTTAATTGCGTTATCACATTTTTTAATAAAAAACATTTCTGAGATTTCACGTTTCTTAAATTGTCTCTCTTTATACAAAATTTTCGGTTGCTGCCAATTAAAGTCATGGTTATGCGTGAGACGGTGCTTACTAACTACCGAATGATTGTCACTATTCTTCACTTGAGAAGGGCTGAAATTGCAGCCGAAACGTTGTGAATAAATAAATTATTATTTGGCCAGTTGGGTCGAACAACAACGACTTCCAAAAGTATAAATATCTGATACCGCAAGAGCTGAAATTTGGTAATGCAATAGTTAACTGAATAAGTTAAACGAAAAAAATATCCAGCTTTATATTTAGTGAGGGAAAAGTGTCCAGCTGATGCAGTCAAAGATACAACGCGCTCGAGCGCATATCGATGCACAGCGTTATTCACTGCATCAGCTGGGCCTTTTTCCCCCACTAAATATAAAGCTGGATGTTTTTTTCGTTTAAGTTATTAACTTAACTATTAGTTTACAAAATTTCAGCTTTTGCGGTATCAATTTACTCAGCGCATATTTTTTACTTCTTTACGTGAAAAGCTGGGGCATAATCCCCCACTCTAAATTCGGCTGGATACGTTTTTTATTTAATTGTAACATAATCAACATGTTAACAAAGTTTCAGCTTTTGCGGATTAGTTTTTGTTTATTATTATTTTACGTGTGTGGGAGGCTGCCGCAGCTACACCCCCCGGAAGTGCGCCAGCTGGAGGTCCATTCACTTACTAGTGATACCAAATAAAGCTTAGGAAAAATTTTCAGCTTTTGTGGTTTTGGTCATTAAAAAAGGTCGCTGGCTCCCGGACTATCACGACGATTATAATCGTTGCCAGTATAGTCGATTAAAGTCTTAATTAGGTTAGTTATTTATTGGCAAAGTAAATGTTACTTATTCGGTTTTAATCTTTAAATAATGCACCAAGTAAAATATTGTAAGTAACCGCACGTACAGATGAAATTAATGAGAAATATTTAAACTGGGCGGTCCTGCTATTTACTATTGCACCGAGGAAATCAGTCCTCGCATGTAACAATACGTCGTAAAGTACAATTTTGATTTGGCTGTAAGTTTTTGGTATTTCGCGGTGCAACATTTTCGCGAATTAATCCTTAAATAATGCACCGAATAAAATATTGCAAGTAACCGTACGTACAGATAAAACTAATTGGAAAATGTTTAAACTGGTCGATCCTGCTATTTACCATTGCACCGAAGAAATTGATCCTCGTATGTAACGATACGTCGTAGAGTATGCATTTTGATTTGGCTCTGTAAGTTTTTCATATTTCGCAATGCAACATTTTTGCTTAAATTAATTAAGACTTTAATCGACTATACTGGCAATGATCATAATCATGGCAACGTTTATAATCGTCGTGACAAATCGTCACCACGTTTCGACCATGGATTCTGGTCCTTCTAAGATTGTTGAAATTTAGTTGCTTATATTGTAAGCATCCTAAATTTAATTATTCAGATAGGATGCTTATAATATAAGCATCTAATTTGCATAAATTTTAGAAGGACCAAAATCCATGGTCGAAATGAGGTGACGATTTGTCACGACGATTATAATCGTTGCTAGTATAGTCGATTAAAGTCTTAATTTGGTTAATTATTGATTGGTGAAGTAAATGCTATTTATTCGGTTTTAATCTTTAAATAATGCACCGAGTAAAATATTGTAAGTAGCCATACCGTACAAATGAAATTAATGAGAAATATTTAAACTGGGCGGTCCTGCTATTTACCATTGCACCGAGGAAATCAGTCCTCGCATGTAACGATACGTCATAGAGTATACATTTTGATTTGGCTGTAAGTTTTTAGTATTTCGCAGTGCAACATTTTCGCGAGTTAATCCTTGAATAATGCACCGAGTAGAATATTGCAAGTAACCGCACGTGCAGATGAAATTAATAGGAAATATTTAAACTAAACGGTCCTGCTATTTACCATTGCACCGAGGAAATCAGTCCTCGCATATAACGATACGTCGCAGAGTATAAATTTTGATTTATACTCTATATATTTGGCTCGATAATTTGGCTCTGTAAGCTTTTGATATTTCGTGACCAGTTTAAATATTTCTTAATTATTTTTAACTGTACGTACGGTTACTTGCAATATTTTATTCGGTGCATTATTTAAGGATTAACTCGCGAAAATGTTGCACCGCGAAATACCAAAAACTTACAGCCAAATCAAAATTGTATTTTACGACGAAAATTGTATTGTTACATACGAGGACCAATTTCCTCGGTGCAATGGTAAATAGCAGGACCGTCCAGTTTGAATATTTCTCATTAATTTCATCTGTACGTACGGTTACTTACAACCTACTTAGAACTTGATCCGTTCACTGTTATCGAGATCTCAACATCTCGAGTATATACTCGCAAAACGTCGCGTCGCGTAAAAGAATCACGGTCGGTTTCGCTCCGCGTGTACTTGGCGCGAGACACTACCGTGTATCTTGATATTTTACTTGGTGCATTATTTAAAGATTAAAACCGAATAAGTAACATTTACTTCGCCAATCAATAATTAACCTAATTAAGACTGTAATCGACTATACTGGCAACGATTATAATCGTCGTGACAAATCGTCACCTCGTTTCGACCATTGCACCGAGGAAATCGGTTCTCGCATGCAACGATACGTCGTAGAGTATACATTTTGATTTGGCTGTAAATTTTTGGTATTTCGCAGTGCAACATTTTCGCGAGTTAATCCTTAAATAATGCACCAAATAACATATTGCAAGTAACCGTACGTACAGATAAAATTAATGAGAAATATGTAAACTGGGCGATCCTGCTATTTACCATTGCACCGAGGAAATTGGTCCTCGTATGCAACGATACGTCGTAGAGTATAAATTTTGATTTGGCTGTGTAAGCTTTTGATATTTCGCGATGCAACATTTTCGCGAATAAATCCTTAAATTAATTTGGACTTTAATCAACTATACTAGCAATGATCATAATCATGTCAACGTTTATAATCGTCGTGATAAAGCGTCACCCCGTTTCGATCATGGATTCGGGTTCTTCTAAAATTGATATAATTTAGATGGTTACATTATAAGCATCCTAAAATTAATTATTTAGATAGGATACTTATAATATCTCGCGAAAATGTTGCACCGCGAAATATCAAAAAATCAAAAAAGATTAATCCGCCAATATAAATTCAAAAACAGGAATCTTTATTCAATCGACGCAAATGGCGAGTAACAATACGTTTAATCACGACGTTTCGACCCGGGGGTTTGGGTCCTTCTCAAGTGTCTTGTAACAAAAAATCGGTGACGCCGGAATTAGTTAAAATTCTAACAATAAATTGACAAAGACAATAAAATGTCCTACCTGTAACCTGGCATAGAACTATCGCTCTCACGTGAACATCTTAGAGATACGAAAATTTTTGACAGAAAAAGTCATATGTCAAGCTAAATAAAAATACGTCTAATTAGTCATCGTTAACAGATAAAAAGTAAAAAGTACAAAATACAGTTATGGATAATTACATGTACGGTATCGTGGAGCGCCTTGATGTGATTTCTTAATGTTAAGATGCACAATGCACAACGAACAGTTAAAGAAGTCGCACAGCCGGGAGACGACGAGCGGTCGGGAGCAAGCGAGCGACTGTCACGATTATAAGATGTTTAGTTGTTATAAGGTTAAAAGAATAAACATTGCAGAACTATATACAAGAGATGACTTTGTCGTATATTGGATTTAGACTTTCGGTATCCTTTTGCATGTTGATGGTATTCGCTTGTTTTTTAATGAAGAACATCTCCGCTATTTCGCGCTTCCTAACATTTTTTTCTTTATGTAAAATGTCCACCTCAGACCATTTAAAATCATGCTGACAAGATAGACGGTGCTCGCTCACCACCGAACGAGCAGTATATGAGCAGATTTTTGGTAGTCCGATGGAGTCCCCTCTTTCCCCGATCCTTGCGGACATTGTCATGGACGACTTGGAAACTTACTGCTTAAATGCGCTTGACTTCACCGTTGCGATATTTTATCGATATGTTGACGATATCTTCGCTGTTGTACCCCGAGACGAGTTAATCAACATACTCGATGTTTTTAATGGTTATCACACCCGCCTTAAATTTACGCACGAAGTTGAGAACAACAATTCTCTTCCGTTTCTGGACACAATCGTTATCAGGGAAGGAAATGGTTTATTAACTAACTGGTACCGTAAACCCACTTTTTCTGGCAGGTACATCAATTTTTTCTCGAGTCACCCGTTTAAATACAAGATTAACACTATTAACTGCCTCATTGATCATGCTGTGTTGCTTTCTGATATACGTTTCCACCAGAATAATCTTGAAACAGTAAAAACTATTCTACTTAAGGGGAGGTTCTGGTTCAGAGGCCCAAGAAATGCATGAATTTCAGGAATTTTTTTTTAATATAAAATTAATAAATTTGAAAAAAAAACTTTTAAGGGGCTTTATTCTTGTACTGTTACATAAAAAATTTTTATTTTTAATGTTAAAAAAAATTCAAAATGGCGGCTCTCGCTTCCACGCTATGAAGCATGAGTTTATGCGCGCGGGGCGCTCCACAGCCTTGCCAGCTGATCTGAAACAAAAAATGCAAAAAATTTATTAAACTAGACTAAATTTGGGGGGCCTTATCGTTTTCCGATTTTTAAAAAACCCTCGGAAAACAAAATGGCAGCCATTTGAAAAAAAAACCTATTTTTTCCCCTGTTTTTCTTTTGCTTCAACGTTCGAATAAAAAAATTTGCAATCAATTTTTGAAAAAAACTCATCGTGAAGGCCCCCCAAATTAAATTTCCTTTCTTTTGCACCGCGATTTATTAGAATCGGTTTATCCGTTGAAGCTGTAGAGCGCCCCGCGCGCCGAAAAATGTTGTTTTGAGAAAAACGCGTTTAAAGTTTGACGTTATAAAAAATCGTATTTAATGTATGTTTTTTACAACTTACATTTAATCAGCTATTCCAGGACCATATAGAGGCCCTTCCTCTTCCTCAAAGATGTTTTTTTTCTGGATTTGCGCATTAATTTTCTTTATTCTGGCATTTTTTGCTTGCTCCGACGTATTAATCTCCGCCGCCGCCACGCGCCTCTCGTCAGTCTGCACGGCAAAGTTCCTACTGTTGGGCCCGATGACGATCCCTAATGCATTCATAGTCTTCAATATAGACGAATACCCTTCATTGAAGATGCCTGCAGCTATATATGCGGCTATTTTTATAGTTTCAACGCCGCAATGAAGGTGCTTGGGGGCCAGTTTCCATATGCATGCGTTAAAACTTTCATTGTCGTCTTGGGTATTTCCACCGGTGCATTTTTGTAATAAGTCGTCACTTAAAAGAGCCTCATACACTGGAAGAATGGCTTTTTTAACACCATCAGGTATAGAAAGAAGGTCTCCGTCGGCTACCGGTTTTCCAGCCAACGGACTGTTCCGCTTAACAAGAGTATAACTCGTAAAATACTTTCGTTATCAAAATATCCTTTCACCCACGTATTCTCAACAACATAAGGATGAAAATTAAGCAAAAAAAAATTCGATTTTTTCATCGTCATGAACCAGAACCTCCCCTTAATAATTCCTTCCCTGAAAACCTAATCAGTAGACAAATCAACGCTAGACTACAACAACTCCGTCACCGTAGCGACAGTAATGAAGGTGCACGCACCGATACCTTCGATACTCAAAAATACTTTGCCATACCTTTCGTTAAAGGTCTCAGCGAGAACATGCGGTTTGCGCTGAATAATGTGCGCCTCGATACCGTATACACCATCCCGAAAAAGCTCGATATATTAATTAAAAAAGGCAAGGATGCACTCGATAAGAACCACGAAACCGAGCTCGTATATAGGATAAACTGCGGTAATTGCGATGCGTCTTATATCGGGCAGACAAAAAGACACCTGAAAACGCGCATTAAAGAGCACCAGAACGACATCCGTAAGGATGACGGATGCCGTTCGGTGGTGAGCGAGCACCGTCTATCTTGTCAGCATGATTTTAAATGGTCTGAAGTGGACATTTTACATAAAGAAAAGAATGTTAGGAAGCGCGAAATAGCGGAGATGTTCTTCATTAAAAAACAAGCGAATACCATCAACATGCAAAAGGATACCGAAAGTCTAAATCCAATATACGACAAAGTCATCTCTTGTATATAGTTCTGCAATGTTTATTCTTTTAACCTTGTAACAACTAAACATCTTATAATCGTGACAGTCGCTCGCTTGCTCCCGACCGCTCGTCGTCTCCCGGCTGTGCGACTTCTTTAACTGTTCGTTGTGCATTGTGCATTTTAACATTAAGAAATCACATTAAGGCGCTCCACGATACCGTACATGTAATTATCCATAACTGTATTTTGTACTTTTTACTTTTTATCTGTTAACGATGACTAATTAGACGTATTTTTATTTAGCTTGACATATGACTTTTTCTGTCAAAAATTTTCGTATCTCTAAAATGTTCACGTGAGAGCGATAGTTCTATGCCAGGTTACAGGTAGGACATTTTATTGTCTTTGTCAATTTATTGTTAGAATTTTAACTAATTCCGGCGTCACCGATTTTTTGTTACAAGACACTTGAGAAGGACCCAAACCCCCGGGTCGAAACGTCGTGATTAAACGTATTGTTACTCGCCATTTGCGTCGATTGAATAAAGATTCCTGTTTTTGAAATATCAAAAACTTACAGCCAAATCAAAATTATACTTTACAACGTATTGTTACATACGAGGACGGATTTCCTCGGTACAATGATAAATAGCATGACCGCTTAGTTTAAATATTTCTTAATTAATTTTATCTATACGTTCGGTTACTTGAGAACTTGCAATATTTTACTCGATGCATTACACTGTACAGCAAGAAAAAGCACAAGAACGAACCTTGCGGCATTCAATAGTTTTTTGGACGCAGAAAACGATCCCGTTTGCCAAATTGCTCTATCACGTAACAATTTTGATATATTTGCAAAAAATGGGTTATTTTAGTGTATTTTGGACGATATGTGACGAATTGGAAAAGTTTAATCACGATCAAAATTAAATCATTGGAATAGAAATGCAAGACGTGTTCATTAAAAGTAAAAGTTATTGTAAAATTCACGATTTTTTTTTATATTATTTTGCAGAAATTGTAGAATTTTACGATAAAGATTGGTGACACACGGAAACTTTTGAGTTTACTGAACTCGCAATAATCTTTACATTATTATATGTATATCGATAGCTTAGAGAAATAGTTAAAATTCTCGCGGTCCTATTAAATTACTAAGCATGAAAAACATCCTTTTTTTATATAATAGTATATATAATGTGTACAAACGATAACTAACTACGAAATACGATGTAAATGGCTATTGCAAGAACATGTATATTGTATTTCACGTTATGTATATTGCTTATAATCAGATTTTTGTGTATTTTTTAGTGGTACCGACAATTAACAAATCGTATAAGAAAGCTTAATTTTGATATATCTTTGTATTTTTATTATACATACTAGCATGCCCCGCGGCTTCGCTCGCGACCTCATATACATGGCTCTCATACGCGTAGCTTTTGCTATTTTTTAATTTTCAATATTACAAACTTATATTTCGGAAATAAAGCATTTTTGCATATAACATGCCTTACCTCAGTTTTATGTTAATACCGCCGGCATTAGCATTTTCCGAGCATCAATTATTTCCCAAAAAATTGAAAAAATTTCGGATATCGACGCGTTTCGACGTCGCTCATTGCCGCGCGGCAAGCGTTTCCGCATCCCAGTAAACGTATGTGCAAGAGTCAACAGCTGGCCTTCGTATTCTTGTTATTCAAACCTAATCTTACCTGTAATTCTTTTTCTCTCCTTTTCTATTTCTTTACCTTTCCTTTTATACGTTTTCTTTTTTCTCGTCTTCCCAAATATTTCTATTTTCTGCCTTTCAATTTCTAACTTATAATTTCGCTCCAATTCAAATTTATCATAAGCCTCGTTCAGCAAATTTATCATAAGCCTTGTTCAGAATTTCATCTAAATTATATAAAATTTTAAAATTCTTACATTTGTATTATAACCAACTTAAAAAATGTATTAAGACAATTCATGTATACCTCTGTTGACGTCACTTCCTCAATTACTTTAACTTTGCCACTCTCTAATCCGCTAATCGATATCTTTCCTTAATAAGCATTTATAAACTAACCACGGTTTACTTAATATAAACGTGAAAATAGCAGATAAGTTTAACCATTTATGTGTGAAACAAAGAGCAAGGATTGAATTGAAGTCTGGCGAGGAGCACTGAATGTCAAAACATGCCCATACCAACACACTCCCGCTTACATTCACATCCCTCCCTCCCCCCTCTCTTTCTCTTTCTCTCACTTTTATACACATACGTACACGCTTAAGCTCTATTAATAAATATGTAAGATTTATATAAATGTAATGTATTCCCTCTCCCTCTCAATTATTTCCTAAAAAATTGGAAAAATTTCGTAACCGATTTCCAAAAAGATACCGGTTCCCCAAAAAATCACTAACGCAAAACTATATAGTTTATAGCACTCCCCAGGAAATTCTACACCTATTTTATATACAATTCTTTAAAATTCGATCAATTATTTCTCGAAAAATTCGAAAAACTTCTGATATCAGTTTCCAAAAAGATCGATAACAAAAAATTATACGCTTTATGGCACTCCCCGGGAAACTCTACCCATGTTTTATATACAATTCTTTAAAATTCGGTCAATTATTTCTCGAAAAATTAAAGAAATTAAAAAAATCGATTTCCAGAAAATTGGTAACAAAAAACTATACACACAGTGACACTCCCCGGGAAATTCTACCCCTATTTCATATACTTTTGATAAAAATTCGGTCCATTGGTTTCCGAGATCATCGAACACAAACAATCAAACTGACAAACTCTGTCTCTTTATAATAATAGTATAGATA